>JAHWFP010139977.1:52375-75806 GCA_023313725.1 Lithobius niger | reverse complement strand
CCCCCCCCCCCCCCCCCCCCAGCGGTCAATAACTTCTGAACCGCACCAGATACAGATGTGCTGTTTGTGGCATTTTAAATGGCTTTGCAAAGCTGCACAAACAGCACATCTGTATCTAGTGCGGTTCCTCCTTAATCAAAAACCTCTAGCCAAGCAACACAACTTTTGCCAGTGGCACCAAAAGTAGCCAGAAATCTACTAATTTAACCAGTAAAATCAAATTGTTTCACCTTCTAGGGAAAATAAGTAAGGCAAAGCTGTTACGAGCTCGCTGATATTTTAGGCCGAAAATTGCACCAGAAGCCAAAAATCTTCAGCGCTCCTTGAGGCCTCATGAATCGAATGTAGCTATAGGGGAAAACAAGTACCTTGTTTTACGGGAGTTTATCACCCAAAAACAACATGCGGGCGGGCAGCTTTTATTTTTATTTTTTATACCAAAATCTAGCTTGCACAGGTGAGAAAAAACAATTTTTGTGCTAAATTGACATTAAATTTTATCCAGGTCTACATTTTCTTTTTTCTGAATGGCTCTTTTAAGAAACTTGAACTTTACACAATGGATAGATATTTCTGTTTATTGTTCGTAGATCTCGTGCACCCTGTTTGTTTTGAAAGGGAATAAAACAAATTTACGCGCACGATTTTTGGAGATGCGGGCGCTCCTGTAAAACAAGGTTTTTTTTATTTGCCATATCTCAAGAAAATACGAAACTGCATATTAGACAAAAAAAAATAATACATTCTAACAAGCAAGCGAGAAATTTCTGGTTTATATCACTGAAAATACCACTGGCTCCATCTATTGACTTCAATAACATACAAAAACAAACTGAATGCTGTGAGCAACAATTTCTATCACTGAACATGAAGCGCCATCTATTGGGCACAAATCACATCAAACAAAAAATTAATAAAACGAAAGGCTGAATGTGCATATATCACTGAAAATATCACTGGCTCCATCTATTGACTTCGAATCGAAACATACAAAACGAACTGAATGCTGTGGGCAACAACTTCTATCACCGAACATAGAGCACCATCTATTGGAATCAAATCAAACGAAAAATTAATAAAATGAAAGGCTGAATATGCATTCAACTCAGGTATTCAGAAAGACACTTTTTACCAAGTGCTGAATCAAAAGTAAATAAGCCTCCTACACACAGACAGTGTAGTGTCTTTTTTGGTTCAGTTTTCGACGTCGCTGAGGGCATCGTCGTCCCGCTTTTGGTGGATGTTTTCGCGAATCTCAGTAAGACATTTCAACAATTCAGTCCATTCAATATAGTCCAGTTGAACTAAGGTCTGGGGGACTTTCCTGTCGTTATAAAAGTACAATATTAACAGTGTCTTATGCCTGTTGTGTTTGATCCGTATTCTTTTGGCGCCTCGACTTGGAAGGCATTTAATTTCGAATCCAGAGCGGTTTCTAAAAGAGCGTTAAACTGCTGCATCAGAACAGCTTTAGTGGCGTCGCTGATAAACAGCTCCATTAGAGTTTGGAAGTGATGCACGGTGGCAAGCAGAGCATCTTCGTTGTTGTCATCTGACATGCTTGATTTCCACTGGCGGTGTATTGGCGGTGTATTGTGAACATTTCTATTCACTCTGGCTGTAGATATTAGCGAACTCTTTCGAGTTCAGAGTGGTTTGAGCAGAACCACATTTTAAAGTTATAAGTTCTTCATCGGAGTCGGAATTAAGCCATTGTCTCCTTTATAAATAAAATAAAACAAAAGTAATGTTGGGTGCATTTTCTTTTCCTTCAGTCGTCCACTTCGTAATGAATTTCTAGCAGGTGATGCCCGGCCGGTGCCACTTTTTCGTTTGCTGCGGTCAATATCTGCCCCGTTTGAATTTCTAAAGGCGTTGCATCGTAGCTTGCTACGCTGGCTGTTTCCCCCGCCTGTTTGAGTATGGAAACAGGTGCTTTCCCAGTTTTAGACAAAGATACTTGAAATGCGTTATTTATCCTAGCCGCAACGAGAATGGTTTTGATTATTCGACCTGGTTGACTTACCACGTAGAATTGCAAACCGTTGTCGGCTAGCCATTTCACATTATCCCTAGTTTCTAGATTGCTTCGAAACGAGTAGATGCGTCTGTAGGGTTGATGTCTGAGCTTCTTATCAACTAAACTATCAACGTATCTCTTTGTGGACGTATCGCTGTCGTTTGTGGGTTTATTTAAATTCGTTAGTTTTTTTCCATTAATGCTCAGATTTCCGTCCCAATCTAAATTCAGTCCTAGGTCCGTTTTCAGGTATCCAAGAGTTAGGGCGTCAGTGTCGTTTGTCGGAGGTCCTGCAATTTCAATTTTATTATTTTTTGCGTCGAATGGCAGATTGGGTCCCGCTCGACTTAAGAAATTATCAACCACAATGATGGAGGGTGACGGAAGAGGAGATGGAAACTTGGGATGCTTGATATTTCCAAATTTATCGACTTTCATGACTTCTTTTTCAGCGTGTGAAAAAAAATTCTCTCCTCTCGACAATCCTCGTAGAATGAATAAACAATATTGACCGCACAGAACCTCGTGTGCTTCTTGAACTCTCACATCATTTGTTATAGGTTTGTCGAGATATCTCTGGACTTCTAAGGGTGCACTCAAACCGAACGAATCGAAGAAATATGAACAAGATGGGCTTTTACTGTAATACGCAACCCAAGGTGTACCTTCTCCTCCGCTTCAGTCTTGCAAATTATCTATTCCACACTCTCCATTCGCCCATCGTCGTTGTGGAAGCAAGTCTTCAGTAAATGTACCTCTGAAATTGGTAATCCCGAGTTTCTTGGCGTATCTGTTCAAATCCACATTTGTCATAGGTCTGTTTAAAGATACCCCTGCTTCAGAAAAAATCCTTTCCCATGAGCTTTGCCGTTGGTAGTTTTTCTTTTTTTTTTGACAGTGTTTTTTTTAATTCCCGTTCCTTTTCTGAGTGCCAGACCTTCCATCGCTGCATTGTGTCTCTTAAGCTCTTGTAACTGTCTAGAATTATTCTTTGCAGCATTGACGCTTCTGGCGATCGCTGCAGCACCTGCGGCAGATGACCCCAGCGCTGCCAATGGCGGCAAAAGTAATGCAGGTAGAATTCCTCCCTTCTTCAGTTGTGTACGAGAAAGTTTCAGATGTAAACCTTTCCCCGTCTTGCGTGCCCTATGAATTCTGCCGAGTTGAGCTTGAGTGACTGGTAATTTCGAGGTGCCTCCATTCAACTGAGAGTTTCTAAGCCGAAGTTGTACCGTTTTTCCTTTCTTGATCTGCTGTAACATGTGTTTCTTTTGGTTGGCACTCAAAGACACTCCGGTGGTTGTATACATGACTCGAGTTTAAGAAAAAAAAAATAAAAATAAATAATAAGTCACACAGCAACTTCAACGTCATTTCGGTCTAATCTTAAGTGCATTATGCAATCGCTTATGATTAGAGCCCATGCTTTCGTACTTGCCGGTACCTGAGCTCCAAATCTCATTTTTATCTGTACGTCAATTACCGCCGACTTCAGCCGATCGTTTTGTTTGCTTACATCGATCACAATTACAGGAAAATTCTTGCTAAATGTAGATAATTCGAACGCGGGCCCAGCCGACAGCAATCCTCTGCCGTCGTACTGTCGTCTGAAGTTAACAATCATTTGACAGACGTGAAAAATATCGCCTTGGCTAAAATTTGAATTTTGATCTAAAAAAGGATAACGTTCCGAATTAAAAGTTACGTGAACGTCGTTGAAACTACAGTGGTCAAAGATGGCAGGGCATTTTTTTTGGTTGTTCTCTCTGTTTGAAAACCCACGATGATCCAACGAGGTCGTTCCATAGCGCTGGTACTAATAAGACGCCAAGCAGCCGTTGTTGATGTAGGCAGATCCAATTGATCAGAATGCCAATGTCTAAAGGCTAACGGCACGCTCGTGCCAGAATCGACCAACTTATACAACTTATTTTTCTGTACGTCAGAGGGGGTTACGTGAGGAAGAAACCATCTCACGTGCTCTAGAGCTATCTTGCCGGCACCGACCCCCGTGTCTCTAAATATGGCGTTGTTATCTGCAGATAGCATCAAAATGAGTGTTTGACGAATGCCGTATAAAATCTTGGAATAATCTTCCATGAAACCGAGGAGGTGAGACAAGGGTACAGCGAATGTAAAACTGCCTCTGGGATAAGGTCTCTCTTGTGCTTGAAGATGGCATTACTGTCAGGATCTGCTGACCTAGAGTTGTTGCTGTCGAGAAACCAACCCCTGTTGGCGAGTTCGGCTTGGTCTTCAGGTCCATAACTAACAATTCCTTTCATCGTGATTCTTATTTCCGAATTAACCTGGTTCCAGTTTGTCCCGACTATCGGAGAATATTCGTGAAAATTATATTCGACTACAGATTCGTCAACGACAAAAGGCTCAGTCACGTTTAGGTAATTTTCATTCGTTTCCATTCTGAGAGAGGATTAGTCTCTCCACGAATTCGAAGTTAGCGGGACTGAGGAATTGACGCCTTCTCGATCGGTATGTTTCGTTTCCCTTTACAGGTAATGTGGACTGTGGCGGATCGTAGGGCGGTGGGCCATTGGCAGTTACTTTCAGTTTAATAAATTTGAGCGGCATAAATTTAAGTAATTGTTTTTATTTTTCTTCAGTTTAATAAATTTGAGAGGGATAAATTTAAGTAATTGTTTTTAGTTTTTCTTCTTTCGCAAATGTAACCTCATAGTCAAAGTTTCCCCTCGAAGGTTAAGCTGTCTATCGGCTTGATCTGTCAGCCACACGCGCATAGAGTGAATAATATTTTTCGTAACAGGTAGGTACACCAAATTGTGCGGGGACTGAACAATCTTGTAGGCGGGAGGGACAGTAGGAAAGAACGAATAAAAAGGTCGGTTGCGATGATCCGTTCACGTAAGAACCCGAAACCAAGTCACAATGTACCAGTATGCTATTTACATTTATTATGTTGACAGTGTTTGGTCCGATGTATTCCCCAACTTCATACGTCTTAGCTTTGAAACCAAAAATCTTTCCGATACTGGACGGTTCAGAAAAATCAACCTCATATCTCCTGTCAGTAATAGTTAGTTCACACTTTAGAGTGTTTACGTTGCCATTTAGTAGAACGTAGGAAACGTTATAAGTCTCGTCCCAGTGCTTGTTCTTTTTGAATTTTCTGTAAATGATGTTTATAATTTCGTCTAATTCATAACAACCTTCTGAGACGATGATTTTAATCCAGGTGTTACCGCCGTCCGTGCTGTAAGTGAAAGAGTTGGTCACATCCTCTATAACGTTAGGAATGGAGTTGTAAGTTTCCAGATTGACTATAGCCAATTCGTGAGCGCCTTCCAATATCAACGGGGAAGGAAAACTGGTCACAAAGTCAGTTTTTTCAGAGGAAAGTATGATCGACATATTTTTAGTTTAATACATTAGTTAACATCTACCGAATTCACCGATCAGTTTTTGGTACTCTCCGTTGGACAGCAATGCTTTGCTCCGCATTTCTGTGAAAATGTGCACGAATTCTTCGTCCAGAGAACTATTTCCAGCCTCTGTAGAAGCTCTGAGGAGCTTCAGTCTTTCGCACAAGTCATTCGGATCTCTGTAGTACCGGTATCCGTTCCCTACAACCTCGGCAGGTCTGACCCAAACAGGTTTTATAAAAGTCGTGTACTTGAAATCGGTGCTGGCCTTCAGTCTTCTCGTACTGTCATTGTTGTTGTGATATATGGCTTTACTCCTCTTTGGAATATCGTGGTAGTTCAGAAGGCTGGCATCTCCGTCTGGTGGTTTAGTAGGATTTTTCAACATAACCAATTGCCACAAATCGTCCGTCCTTCGTACTTTTTTCCTCCCACGATCAGGTCGTCGTCTTGAAATTGTACCTCCATTGCACCAATTATGTAATGTTTAGCCTCCGGGTCGTATCGAATGCCAAAAGTGGGGTCGGTCAGAGTCTCTCGAGTGGCAAACATGCTTAGATACTTGGTAGCTAGCGGAGCGAGTCTGACTGCGGAATCGCCGAGTAAAGAGGCCTCTTCCATTTGTCTCCTACGAGCCCCTGGCGTGAGGGCAAGTGACTTGTCGGAGGGCGCGTCAGGCAATGCGCCCATGGAACTGGAGAGTCGTCTCGTGGCACCGGCGTGAAACTGTATCTCGCCGTCGTCACTGTCTATATTCTCGTCTTCAGTATCGACGCGGCCCGTTGCCGCTTCCAGAGCTTTCTGAATATGCTCTGTTTCCCGTGATATCTTTCTTGTTTCTTCTGTCCAGCCTCTAGAGCCAACAGTTCTTTGATTTGTCGTTGACGCTGAGCCGAAGCCTCGCTTCCCTGTAGCATCTGCATTTTAGTCTGGTCTACTATAGGATCAACTACTGGTTTGAATATCTTTTGCGAATGTTTAGATTCTGTCTGCTTTTCGAGTTTTATATTTTGAAATTTTTGTTTCAGACGCTTTTTTAGAGCCTCGTACTGATCGACCTCTTTCTGGGGTTTGCTTCTCTTATTTTTAGTTTTAGTAGACATGACGGTTTAGTAATTTATAAAATAATGTTTAAGTTAACAAACGTTAATGTCAACAAAAACCTGGACGTACGTTAATGTCAACAAAAACTTTCGGCAGACACGTCGTTGTTTGTCGAGCATTCTTCTATACCTTCGATCCAAGGGTTTAGTTCGGAACAGAGTTACATTTCTCTGCCAGCAAAATTAAAAAAAGAAGTGGATGTGTGTAGTCAATGTTCAAAATTTTACAGACCAGAAGTGCTTCTTGTCAAACACAATTTCTGCCAAACACAATTTAAGCATGGTGAATCCAACAGAATACGAAGTATATGTGAGAACGGTAGATTGTTCGATGCTGGACTTTCCAACGCGGCTGGATGACATTAACGCATTCGAGATGGCCAACAAAGATTTATCGATCAATGTGATTGCTTATACCAAAGAGAACAGCTTGCATCCTCTTCGTGTGAGCACGAATTTTAAAGGCCAACCCGTAGATCTTCTTTTAATTGCCGACGAGGCGACAAATTTTCACTACTGCGCCATCGTGGATTGTGACCAATTTCTCCACACCAGGGATCGGGAAGCAACCCGAAATATTACTGTCGAAATTGTTTCGCCGCTTATGGACAGGCATCGCTGAGAGACAAACACAAACTGACTGTACAAGAACCAATCCATCACCTCAAGCGCTCAAATTCTTAAAACCGGGCGAAAACATTTTGAAGTTTGAAGCTTTCAATAGAAGAAATATTCACCCCAAAATCATATACGCCGATTTCGAGTGCCTTCTGAAACCCGTTCCTTCCTCTAACAGCTCCGGGAAGAAAATCAACCACCATCAACCTTGCAGCTTCGGCTACGTCGCGGTGGGGCCTGGAAACTTTAAAGGAACTGCTTATTACCTGGGAGAGGATGCCGTTGAACAATTCCTCGATCAGTTGGTGATTGAAGCGCGCGAGTACGATGAAACATTAAAAAGAGTCCAACCACTATGCCTCACGCCGGTCCAAGAGGCTGATTTTAACCACGCTGTAGACTGCACCTACTGCAAAAAGCCATTCGGTTCAAAAGACGACAAAGTCCGGGATCACTGCCACGTTACCGGCCAGTACAGAGGAGCTTCTCACTCGAGTTGTAATCTGAATGCCCGAGAGTGCAGCACGATCCCCGTGGTATTTCACTGGCTCGAAGCTTACGATATGCATCTACTGGTAAGAGCGGTGCAAAGGTTTCCGAAAAAGTAGAAGTCCTCGTGAGAAATACGGTAAGGTTCATGAGCATGACCATCACCGTTGAAACGGGATGGGATGAAAAGAAAAAAAAGAAAAGGTACATTCGGCGTAAGTTCGTAGACAGCTATAATTTTCTCTCCTCTTTGCTAAAAACTCTGGTGGAGAGACATAAACGTGATTACGAGTTTAGGACGGTGAAGGGGTTTTTGAAAGCTGGTGAGAAGGACAAATGGTTCCTTCCCGACGTCCAGGAAGAGACTGCCGTGGATCTGTTAACCCGTAAGGGTTACTACCCATACGAACACGTTTCCAGCATAAGTGTGTTCGACGAGCAGTCTTTACCACCGAAAGAATACTTTTATTCCAAACTCAAAGAAGAAGGCCTAACTGACAAACAATACGATCACGCCAAAAAGATTTGGAGTATGCTGAAAATCAAAAAGTTTTCCTCTTACCACAAAATGTATCAGCTAACCGACTGTCTTTTTCGAAGAATTCAGCAGGATCTGCTTGTGAGACCACGACATAGATCCGTGCCATTACGTCTCCACCCCAGGGTTTACCTGGGCGGCAGCTCTAAAGATTTCAAGGCCGAACTGGAACTATTTACTCACGCTAGCAAACATAACTTCATCTTGTCGGGAATACGGGGTGGAGTTAGCTTCATTAGTCGAAGGTTCGTGAAGGCCAACAACCCGTACATTCCCGAAACGTAGGATTCAACAAAACCTAACAAGTACATCATCGATTGGGACCTCAATAGCGCTAACGGCTGGGCCATGAGCCAGCTGCTGCCTTACAACTGCTTTAGGTATTTGACTAAAGATGAGATTCAAGCTTTCGACGTGACTAAGATAGCAGACACGTCGTCGGTAGGATACATTCTGGAAGTAGATCTGGACTACCCGAACAAACTTCACGAGCTCCACAACGACTACCCCGCTGGCTCCTGAAAAATTTGAAATATGAGAAGAATTAGTTTCAGACTTTTCGAAATCTTTGTTGCGAGAAAAACCAGTGAAACCTGTCGTGAAGCTAGTGGCCAACCTACTGAGGAAGACGCGTTACGTAATTCACTACCGTAACCTAAAATTTTACCTCGAACACGGCTTGGTCCTTCGTCACATCAGGAAGGTGCTGAATTTCACTCAGAAGCCCTGGTTGAAACAATATATAGATTTTCATACGGCAAAACAAAAGGAATCGAAGACGGTGTCTGAAGGGAAATTTCACAAGTTGTGTCCTAATTCGGTGTTTGGGAAGACGATTGAACAGAAACAGAAAAGATTGAAAGTCAAGCTATGCACCGACAGCAAGCGAGCCATCAAATATTCTGCCCAACCCAACACTGATTCGTTTCGGATATTGGACGAAAACCTGCTTCAGATCAACTCGAAAGTACGTAAGGTGACGTGCGATCTTGCCACCTACTCGGGGATCGCCATACTAGAGTTGTCCAAACTCCTTCTCTACGAATTCACTACCGATACATACGTCTCCAATATGGAGATCGAGCAAGACTGCTGTTCACAGACACGGACTCGCTGTGCTATTGCATCGAAACCGAGGACGTGTACGCGGACATGGCTAAAAACATGAGTAGATTCGACACTAGCAACTACGATCCTCAACACCCACTGTTCTGCAACGTCAACAAGCAAGTGTTGGAAAAGATGAAAGATGCCATGAAGGGAGTACCGATATAAGAGTTTGTGGGGTTAAGTAGCAAGATGTACTCGTTCCTGACCTCCCAAAGCGAAACGAAAAAAAGTGAAGGAATTGCCAAGAGATTCGTGGAGAACCACTTAAGCCACGAAGATTATAGGGCGACTCTCCATTCTAATCAGGAACAAAGAGGGTGTTGGTACAAGATCGCCAGTGACAGCCATCACCAGCTGGCCGCGACCGTGGTGAATAAATCCCTACTGTCAGCCTACGACGACAAGAGACTCCTCGTAAACGAAGTAGAAACTTTTGCAATCAGACATCGTGGCATCAATTATATTTCTTTCCATGAGGATGATGACTACGATGGGGCTGTGCTCATGAATGATTTGCTCATGGAGTCTTTATCCGATGACGGAGTATGGACAGGTATGTCCGACGGTGTAATCAGCGATGAAGAGGCGGAAACTCGGTGGAACGGGGATGAAGTGGAACAGAGGATAAAAGAAGTTGAAAATGTCGAGGTTCGAGAAGACGAGATGAGGAAATTGCGGATGATGGAGAGGAGGCAGTTGAAAGTGCAAAATCCAGAAGAGTGGAAGAAGAGAGCCAGGGATAAACGAAGACGGTTAGATAGGGTAGGCACGCCACACCAACTCCTATCCAGAAAAAGAAAAAACAAGCTGCGGAAAAAGACCGATGTGCGAGAATGACTGAAGAGGAAAAAATAGTGTTCAGGGAAAAAAGAAGGTTGGCTCAAAGAGAGCGAAGAGAGAAAAAGAAACGATTGGCTCGGTGATTTGTTGCTTGTAATAATGTTTGTTGAATAAAATATATATATATTTTTTTTTATTAAAGAACAAACTCTACGATACATTCTCATCATGGACGCCACTAGCGGTTATTTTATGCTGAGTAAATGCCTTAATGTCACGATTGAAAGCGGACCGACTCTCGTTTTTAACAAACAGGCAGGGCTTAAAACAGAGTTTAGACTCAACTCGTTGGAATGGACCTACCTATATTGACTGGGTGAAAAGATCAACAGATCTGTACTCAATCAGTGGAGGGAGAAATTGCAGTCCAAGGACGAAGAAGAAAATAGGTTCGCCTGGAAAGGTTGGGAAAGCACGGACGAGGGTCTATGGAAAAGCGTTACGGGTCCCACTTCGAAACAGGTCTTCGAGCCGTTCATCGAAATAGCTGGAGAAGTGTTAATCGAGCCATTGGAGCTAACTGTACACGAAAAACATATATTGGCAATAATGTTGGAACTGTCCAAACTCGACAGCAGAAACAAAATGAAATTCTTGTTGGATTTTAAAATGAAAGCGCTTCGTGTCGGAAAGGAGAAAAGAATCAGAGTACGATTTACGAATGATTTACGACATGCAAGTGCACTTTGTGGAATACGACCCTAAAACAATGGTGGTGGTTACTTTGTTACAACTTTCGTTTACGGAATGGTCCGAGCTCTACAAACACTAAATTGCGAGCATCGATAAACTCATGGGGAAAGTTTCCGAAGACGAATAAACGCTTCAGACTGCCTCTGTGTGGCAGTACAACCGACCAGTAAAAAAAAAAAAAAAATTTTTCATTCATGATGAGTACATCCCCCGTCTAGGTAACGTCGGTATCGTCTACTTCGAAAAGGTTTTCGTAGGTTTCGTTGAAGGCAGACTTGGTATTGTAGTAGGCCTGTTTGGGGGGGGGGGGGATTTGATAACAATAGAATACAATAGGTTTTATGGCCGGTCCGTCGTAGTAGTAATTTGCATCTACTATACAGTATATATAAAATATTCTGAGATATTAATAATTGTTACATCCTAGCTAACATAAATAGCAGGATCTTTGTAAAATGAGATATGTATAAATCTGGCCGTAATTCAAACTCACTGTTGTCTTTATTGTGTTTACCTAAAATTAAGTACATTTACAATAAGATAGAGTATTCAGTAAAATTGATTGAACTAAGAGCATAACATTGGTTTCAGAAGTGCAATTTTTTATTAATATCGTGTCAAAATTACTCTCGTGGCCTTTAATCGATTAGCAATAAGACTAAATTAATTGATTTAAACGTTTAAAATCATGGTTATATATTCATGGTGAATAGCTTTTAAGTTTTAACGAATTGCAGCCATTAGAAATTATCGATAAGAGTTCAAGGATATTATTGATTGATATGCGGCATTTTAAGGCTTATAGAAACAAAATAATTCAGAGATTTAATAATCTACATCAACAAAGTGAAGTTTTCAATTCATCTGCTGAATTAATTATGAACAATTTTCAAACTCATTATGCCCAGAGGTAGAGCCTGAAATGCTTGAGGGGCAGTTGGCCTCTCGTCATGGGGTAGGCCTCAAATGTAAAATAAATGGGGATTCGGATGAATCCAGTAATTTCCTGCATATACGGCTATACATCGCAAGCATGTAGTGTGCCAATTGAGTGCATCTGGTTCAGATCAAAATATAGGAATATTAACTCAGGTGGGTAATATGCCTCCCCACCCCTCATTAGGGAACAGCCCTTACCTATAGCAAGTAGTCATTTAGGATCGTATGTAGAGAGAACGGGATTATCGCGCTCACAACAATATTGCACAAATTCATTCACGCGAACCCTCTGTCGTCTATTGCTAATGATCCCTCAATAATTACTAATGTGCCTAGACAAGTTGTGAATCAAGCACACGATTCCGTTCTTTCTCAAACTTTAGATTCTCATATGCGTTTATTGCAACAGTCAGCCGAAAATCAATTGGAAATGTTTAGAGAAATGGCTGAAAGAGTTCATTCCCAACAACCAGTCAAAGCTCAAAATCGTTCACATTTATGGGACAACATACGTTCCGCGAAAAAAGTGATAACGCCATTCGCAGCTGATGATTCTTTTGATATTTTCACTTTTCTGCTAATGTGCGATAATTTAGTTTAATTAGAGCCTTCCTTATCACACTCAGCACTAATAGCAGCAACTAGCAATTAATGTACGGGTAGGGCTGCAAAATTTTTTGGCCATGAACCCGTAGTTGGAGTAGTTTTAAGAAAGCTCTGGTCAATAGATTTGGTGGTGGCAGAAAAAGTCTAATGATGGGGAAGTTTTTCCATACTAAACTTCAACCAAATGAATCTTTAAACAGCTTATCCAAGCATCTCGAGGTCATGGTATCCGCTATATGGATGATTATGTCTGAAGGCAACGAAGAGGATAAAATGCGTAAACTTGCAGCAAGAGATGAATGCTTGAGAGCGGCTTTTATCCTATTTGTTGGCTGTTAAACCAGTTAAATATCATGAAATGTGTAATGAAGCAATTAACAAGAGAGCAATTATTGAAAGCAAAGTATGCCTGGACAAAATTAATACTGTAGTTAAAACTACAGATGCTAAGCAACCAAATGAGAAAAAAGAAGCAAAATTAGAGCTTAACTTGCCCTCGGCACAGTACTATTAAGGCTGGAAAAAGTTGCGAAAACACAAATCAAGTTAAAGAAAACTAAGGATTCATTGCAAGAAGCAAAAGTTAGCACAGTTGATTCAGTGCCTATGGGGGCTAAGCCCCTGTTACCGGTATTTCGGAAAAAGCATATGAAAAAAGGTTGTTTCATGACTGAGCAGCATTTAGAAATTGTGAGGAATCATAATAAGCAAAGGAACCAAAATATACAGCTTTATCCTACACAAAATGATAATTATGGCAGTCGGGGTAGTCGTGGTGGCTACCAAAATAGAGGAAATGGCAGAGGTAGAAGGGGAAATTATTTCTCTGGGTTCGAAAATAGAGTCTCTACTCAGTTTAACTCTACAAACAGACAATGTTCAGGCCAACAAAGCTATAATTCATACCAAAACGATAATAATAATTATGTCAAAATTATGGTAACAATCAAAACCAATACCAACAACAACAGCCATGACAACATTCAAATCATTCTCTAATTCCTCAGCACGCAGCTCAGGCAAATATAGAAAACTC
This sequence comes from Lithobius niger, assembly GCA_023313725.1. Taxonomy (NCBI): domain Eukaryota; kingdom Metazoa; phylum Arthropoda; class Chilopoda; order Lithobiomorpha; family Lithobiidae; genus Lithobius; species Lithobius niger. Next base: position 62,413 of record JAHWFP010139977.1, on the reverse strand, counting down.
AAATTTCGAGAATTCAAAAAACCGGTTAATAGCCTAGGCCACAGCAAGGACCATAGTTTTTCACATGAACAACAAAATACATCACAAGTAAGTTCAGTTCATGTTAAATATACCGTAGAATGGGAAATCAAAAATCGCAAACACAACTCACTAAATTTAAACAGCATCCAATTGATTTCTAAGGAACAAGCCAAAATTTTGCTACAGAAGTTGTATGCCTAAGCGGATTGACAGCAACAAAAACTAGCTTTACCAGATATTACTCTACCTTTACCAAGGTTAGCATCATATTTTGGAAAAATACTGATAAAATATCATAACATCATTAGAAAATAACTTAGAAGTGCAGTAAACACTAAGTACGAGCATGAGTACATCAAAAGTTCCGTAGGAACAATGAGTAACAGACTTGTATTGGGTGGTGTCCTAGCGTTTGACCGAGCACAGAGACTCACCTCGACCACCTTTGGAACTAATGCACCAAAACTTTCAATCTGAAAAACTAGATGGAGCTAGGAATTTGTGCGTTTTAAAACTACAGTATCATTTACAGTTTGTTTGTGGGCTCTCAATGTTATTCATAAATTCTTATTTAAAGTATTCTTTGGAATTCTCAGACGAATAAAATTTATTAAGCTATATTCTAAACTCTTTTCGATATTATTTTTAACCAATCACGAAGCAGTTTGATTACGAAGAATGCCATGACATGGGTTATGTAATGTGCCACTCATGCGTCAACTAAAAAAGTGAAATCTTCCAAGTCAATTGCCAGAATGGGACAGATGAGGAAATTCAACTTTATAAACAAGAAAATGTATGATAATATGGCAGAAAAGGATTACTGACTTAGTGCAATTATTTTGTTGGTAGTCCATGTTCATACTGAAGAGAAGCCCTTGAGAGTACAATTTGTGGTAAGGCATATCTACGATTACCTATTGCACATTTAAATTAAAACACAAGAAGTTGATTATATGTATATAAAGTATGACACGTCGTATTATGATTTGTAAGATTTTCTGCTGCATTTTTTACAGTCTGCGACACAACAGTGAGAAACTGTTTAAATGTGGAAATCGTAGTAAAGCCTTTAAATTGAATCTCATGTTTAGTTGCAAACATGTTTACCTCATGTTTGTGCAAACATGGGGGCAAGAAGTGTCTTAATGTTTTTGTGACGAGAAGCCTATTAAATACATAGTATGAGGTACTGCAACTTCTGGTGAATGAAGCTTGTTGCAGCGAAAATGAATTTTATCTACCGATCGTTCCTTAAATCAAGTTTGTAGTGCTCAATGTTCTTATTTAACGTGAATATGAGACGATGTGTATTCGAATACAAAATGGTGTGAAAACCTGGAAATACAACCTTAGTGGTGCTGCAATTCATACATCAAAGAATAGACTATTTTAAATACGAGATATTTTTGTTAGCAGCCGTCTTTGAAGTAAGAAATATAACAATGCATATTTGACGTTATTTTAATGAGACACTTAAGTGAAAATTTAAAAAGCTACAATTTCGTTGTAAAAGTGTGTATCAGTGTAGTCGAATGGATAATGGTGTGAAACCCTTGAAGTGTAAATTATATGCTGCAGCATTTTTACTGGGAGAAGCCCTTTATTATGCATGGTTGAATTCTACTCCAGCTGATTTTGTAAGGTGTGTGCTACTTCAAATACTAAGCCTCAGCAGGTCCCCTTTTCTGCAAAACAATGAATGACAATGAATGCAAAACAATTTTATTTAAAAAATCGTATGTTTTACAAAAAAAAATCCCTTTAACTTTTCGTATTTTTTATGCTGTAGGATAACTGCGAAAAAATTCTTATTCGTCTCATTTACATGACACAGTGCAAGAGTTCATTTTTCAGGGTAATTCTGCTCCGAATCGGGGCGAGGGGGGGAAAAAGGGGCAGCTAAAAATAAGATTAGTTAACTATACAACATGAAAACTTTGAAGCAGAAATTCCTAGAAACGTGTTTGCAGTAACTTACTTTAAAAAGGGATAATACAAGGAGGGATTTATCATGTGAGTGGTGTTGCGATGGCCGCGGGGGGGGGGGGCCGGGGTAATGAGGCGCCCTATTCAATTGTAATATGAGTCATCGAAACTTGTCAGCCTAAATTGTTCGGTAATGAAAAAGAGACTCCATCCGCTACTCTGTCCAGTGGCACAGACAAGAAAAATTGTGGAGGGGAACGAATAAATCCAGCTCGGGGTCTGGGGGAGAGCTTTCCTAGAGCGTTCCGAGCAACTGAAGCATCTTATGGTACATCACTGCCGTATCTGGCTTTTGTAGAGTACATATTCATTTCACATATTCTGGCAGAATTTGTGCTTTTCGCTGCAGAAATTTCATCATGGAAGATGGATTCAAACAAGTGGGCATTTCTCCGGATAGGTCAAAGGAAGAAAGGGACGAGGAAGAAAACTTGCACCGCAAACTGCACGAGAGAATAAATGGGGGGGGGGGGGGGGAAGAAGAATCCGGTTATAAAAAACGGCCGGATTGTGAAAAGGAAGGAGCAAGCAGCATAATCAAACCAGAAATCAAGGACCTGGTGGTTATGCTAATTAATTTTCAAAGTATCAGGAATAAAGATGTTGAATTAAATAAACTATTGCTGACTGAAAGTCCTGATGTTCTGTTGTGTACTGAAACCTGGTTGAGTGATGGGGAACTTGCCTATTGCTGGTTTCCAAGAAACTATCGTGTGTACCGAAAAGACAGACATACCAGAGGAGGTGGGTTTTAATTGCTGTAAAGGATACTTTGGACAGCGAGGAGGTTGTTGTTTCTCACAATCTCGATATTGAAAGCTGTTGGTGTAAAATAACGTTGGGTACGGGGGTGTTCTGGTTTGCTTGTTTTTACAGGCCACAAGACAATACAGTTGCTGTTGATGCTTTGTATGAGCAAGCGAAGAAAATTATTGCAAGAAACAATCAAAATGTTGTCATTGCTGGGGACTTCAACCTACCAGATCTTAAGTGGCATGAGGAAGAGTGGAGAAACTCTTGCATCTTTGTCAAACCCGACTCTCTGCAACGGATGATGGACGATTTTGGACTGGAGCAGATAGTGCATAAACCTACTAGGAAGGAAAATTGTCTCGATTTGATTTTTACATCTGTGGTTGCTGCGAGAGAGTGCGTTTCGGTTGAGGCAGGTGTGTCTGATCATTCATTAGTAAGGGTGATTTTTCTGACAACTTTAAATGTCTTTGATGAAGAACCAAAGACTACGTTGAGGTACGATAAAGCTAACTGGGCGATGATAAATAGTGGCCTTGAGGAACTATATCTTAAATTTGCTGAAAGTGCCCCTAATCAAACAGTCCAAGAAAGTTGGTTGGCTTTTAGACATGATTTGCAAAGCACTATTGAAACGTACACTCCACGACAAGTAGTCAGAATAAATAAAGATAAGCCCTGGGTAAACATCAGTGTGAAGCGTGAAATTCGGAAGGGAAGAAGGATGAGACAGCGGGCAAGAAAATCGGGTGCAGTGTCACAATGGGAAGAGGTAGCTAACCAGAAGGAAAAAACAAAGAAGATGCTTAAAGAAAGTAAACGTGCCTATATGGATGACTTGGGTTCTGCATTTGCAAATAATCCAAAACGTTTTTGGTCATATGTGAAACATTGTAAAAGGCCTGAATGTGGTGTTCCATCATTGAATGCAGAAGGAGAAAAGAAAATCACAGATAACAAAGAGAAAGCCAAGCTTTTCAATCATTATTTTGAGTCTGTGTTCACGAAGACAGATACTGGTGAGAAAGAGCCTACACTGCCTTCAAGGTGCACTGCTGTTATGCCGGATATTACCGTTACTTATGTAGGTATTTTGAAGCTCATTAATAATCTTAAAGATGGTAAAGCAGCTGGGCCTGATGGTATTGTTGGTAAGATGCTCAAAGGGACACAGGCTGTTAGTGCGAAGTATTTACTTCATATCTTTAAACAGAGTTTGGATGTTGGATCAGTTCCAACCAAATGGAAGACAGCTGCAGTGGTACCTCTTTACAAGAGCGGTAAGAAGAGTGAGGTAAATAACTATCGTCCTGTGTCACTGACATCTATTTGTTGTAAGATGATGGAACACATTATTGTGAGCAACCTAGTTCGCCACTTGGAAACCAACAACTTGCTCTCACAGAAACAGTTTGGTTTTCGCAAGGGCTCTTCGTGTGAATTGCTTTTGTTAAATATGATATATGATATTGCGTCTGCCGTGGATGTGGGTGCATCTGTACATCTGGTTGCATTAGACATGGCAAAGGCGTTTGACTCGGTTCCACATGATTTACTGCTTTTGAAACTGAAAAGTTACGGCGCTTCTGATGGTGTGGTAAATTGGTGCTTTCCTTACAGGGAGAAAACAATATGTTGTGCTGAATGGTGCCACTTCAAATGAATTAGATGTTTCTTCGGGTGTTCTGCAAGGATCTGTCAGTGGCCCTATTCTTTTCCTTGTCTACATCAATGAGCTGCTGGAAGTTATTTCCTTAAGCTCTGCATTGTTTGCTGACGATGCAAACATGTATAGGATCATTAATTCTGATCAAGACCAGCTTATGCTTCAGGCTGATTTAGATAGGGTGGCAACTTGGTGCATGCAATGGAAAATGAATTTGAATATCAATAAGACTAAAGTTTTAGTGATTTCAAGGAAAAACACGATTGCAATGCCCAATTATGCCATTGGCAATAATATGCTGCAGGTTGTCGACAAACTCTCTGTTCTTGGGATCTCTATAAACAGGAAGCTTAATTGGAACGATCATGTGGCAAAGATCTGTGCCAAGGCAAATTCGGAAGTCCGATTTGTAAATAGGGTGTTGGCCGGAACTTCTCAACGGGCCAGAAAGGTTGTTTACAAGACGCTCATTAGGTCAAAGCTGGAGTACTGTAGTTCAGTGTGGGATCCTCCTATTGAATGCCTCACAAATGACATTGAAAAAATTCAACGACGTGGTGCAAGAATGGTTTTCGGAGATTTCAGAAGGAAATCCTGTGTTACTACGATGATGAACTCGTTGAAATGGCAACCTTTGACTGTGCGAAGGTGCGATCGCAAACTGGGTCTTTTCTACAATATCTACCACGGGAATACCATTCTAAACCCACTGGACTACTTGCATGCACCTGACTACATTGGCAAGTTGGATCATCCAAAGAAGGTGAAACGCCCTCAGTCTAACAACGTAGCATTTGCCGAATCATTCTTTCCCAAAACTATACGTGATTGGAATGGACTAACGGCGGAAAATGTGAATTCAGTGAACTTTTATAGGTTTAATGCAGGTTTGCTGGCATGTCACACGCCCATTCAGTGTAGCCATTCAGTGGCTTAGGTCTCATTATTTAAGGTTTTTGTTTTTGCTTTCCTGTTTGTATATTATAGCCTATGTGCAATATGTGTAATATATGTATTTATATATTTTTTACTTTTTTTTTTATCTCTGTTCTAATCTTGAGGTTGTTCTAATGCCTGCGGGACACTACAACTATTTAAATAAATAAATAAATAAATAAATGTAGCATTATGACACGTACAAGGAAAAAAAAAAGAAACGTAACGGAAAAAGAAACGTAAATTGTGCACTTTTGTTCAGTTTGGTTTCCTGTAGAGGGGGTGGCCCCATAATCCCTATCCCCTCATTTTTTTCCTGCATCACTGACTTGTATTGGCAGCACAATTACGGCCTGAAGGCATTGTCGTTACATAATTAACAGCTCGATTAGTCAGGAGCAGAATGGCAGCTGTTTGTCCCTGAATTAATGAAAAAGCTTTCCAACTCCAAAGCGGTACAAAGGTGATAATTATGGTAAATGGAAAAAAATTCCAAAGAAAAAATCCACGGAAAAAATCGAAAGCCATGTTTTTATTTCATTATTTTTTTTTTTGTACCTTCGTATTTTCATATCAATCTTTTGGACGTTATGACTCTACTGTCGGTGTCTGAGGTACAAGATTAGGGCATCTGGTTCACTTCTGATTCGAAGTCGTCTCTCCATTTCCTGAAAATTGTGGAACTGGATTTCCGTCGACTCGCAATTATTGTGAAGACGTTTTTTACCTCTGGTAATTTGTCCACTAAGGTCTGGGCTTTCATAGTAGTTGTGCGACCACTACTCAACTATGTAACTTCGGCGTAGTTGCCTTTCCTATTAAAAGACATCGTCGAATCGGTCCAGCGTCGTTTTACCAAGGGCCTGCCTGGTCTACGTGACTATTCACCCGAAGTATACAATAGATGGAAAACAAAATGTGGCGCTCCCCCCCCCCCTCCAGAAAAAGTACTAAACTAGATAAAAACAAAATTGAAAAGCGTGTACAAATTAAAAATAACACTCGTTTAAAAATAGCATGGTCATAGGAAGCCAGGGTAGGGTCACGACTACCTTACTATGAATGTTAGACCTGCCAGGGTCACAAAGGTCCCCCGATGGCATTACAAGTCATGTAGGAAGGGGAGGGGAGCTGGCCAATTGTTTTGCAATATCACTAAGTAAAATTTTACAAAGCATGAAATATCAACCAACAAGTGATGGTCAATACATTAAAATGGGTGGGGGTGTCCCACTAACACCAAACCTAGTTCAGAGATCATTTATTAAAATGTATACGAAAATGCCTCACCGTAATCAGATGGTGTGCACAACTGCTCGCAAAAACTCATTTAATTCCCTACTGTCCTCGGCGTATTGCTCACACAAGGCTTTAAGTTTTCATTGCATCTCCTGGTAAATGCTTTAGTTTTCTCTTGATGGGCAGTTTTGAACGAGTTTCGTAGCACGAACTACAAAATATCCTCACTTTAACAGAATGTGAAAAAAAAAAATGGGATTGGATTTCTATTCCGTAGATTTTTTTTCCTTTAGATTTTTTCTATTGATTTTATATCACTGGATTTTTTTCCTGGATTTCCTTCCTGGATTTTTTCCTGGATTTTTTTCCGTGGATTTTTTTAACTTTGGATTTTTTTTTTTTTACCTAGATTCGATAATAATATAGGGAAGATGGGGCCGGGTATAAAGGATGTAAGTTTATCAAGTTTAAACCGAAAAAAAATTACATGCCTGTGAGAATGAAGTTGTGGGTAGGAGATTAGAAAAATTCATGTTTTTGTGAATCAAATGTACTTTAACTTACACAACATAACATTATTTTGCCCACCGAGCAGGAGTTCAGCTTTTTTTTTTTGGGGGGGGGGGTGAAGGAGAGGGCAAGAGGGGGTTTGGTGGGGAAATCTGAATAAAGAATTGGAAAAGACTTAGGCTCATGCTGGCACATCATCACCTGCCCCTCAAGAAAGCATGCCTATGCGCATTGACAGGGCCATAGCCAGGTCACAGCATTCACAGTGACCGCTGTGGGTATAAAGTTAGGTAACACGAACTTGTTAAGGTAAGGCGGTATCTATACTCTGATTACTGCTATCTGCTAGAACACTTGTTGGTTTCTGCTGTGGGTAAAAAAACAAATTCTGGCTACGGCATTGATTACTGGTTTTTAGAATTTGTTTGCTCATGATTGTAAAGTCTGATTCAGCAACGTTAGGTCTCTGACAATGCATCTTGTTATCCTTTGTAACAAACAAGGAAACAAAATCAAACATAACTGGGAAGAATATCGAATGATTAAAGTGACCCACCTGCAATTGACCTATCAGCCATTAGACAGTGAGCTGCTGCCTGTCTGCACCAGCCAATAATGTAAAACGAAAACGTGGGGTTACTCATCCATCTTGCTGATTTAGGAGAAAACAAATGGGTTGTTCTTCTTTAAAACAAAAAAAAATCAACACCTTGCCTTTCGCCAAAATCTTGATAGAAAAAATTTTCAAAATCGCCTGGCAGCTCACAAATAAATTACCGTAACGGCTAAGATTTAATTTTTTTGGTCCATTTCATTGCTGCGGTAGATTTTGCTTGATTCAAATTTCGTATTCTCTGCTTTTTGTTGCCGTTTCCCACGGGAAAATACTCTTGTAACAGTTTTCCGTGTTAGACTGCATATAACAAGGGTGTCCAATATTATACTTTTTCACAAATAAAATAAAAGCCTGCAAAGTGAAGACACAACTATTTTTCAATTTTTTTTCTTGTATCTTGACGTAGGAAATTTTGTCACAGAGCAACACCCTCCACCCCGCACACATCCATCTGTTGCTTTTTTTTTCTTTTTCGAGTTTGTAAAGTTGGTAGCGTGGCTAGAACGGATGCTTTCTGGCTGTGTTTCCTTACTGAGTGCAAGAAATGGGTACCTACACTGAAGTTTGATATTTGTTTCTCTTAAGTCTTTTTTTTTGGGGGGGGGGGGGGTAGGGGGAGCTTGCTCGCTGCTTGCCAGAATTTTCTTCCTGCTTATATTTTCTGGCAGGTTTTATTGGCGAAGGTTTAGAATAATTATTTACCGTGTGCCCCTACCGCACTGCCAGAGATGACAACGGTTTTAAACCGGCAATGATTTGTTAAACCGCCCATATCAAAATGGGACATTACCCAATCTCAAGCCTCAGTTTCAAGGGGGAAGTTTGTTAGTAAGACAGAAAACAAAACAACGTTGCTCAAGTATCGGGTGGGGGATTAAAATAAACGTAACCACTCTATCTACATCCTCCTCTCTAACTCGTCTGTTGTAGGCAACTGTAGCCACATAAGGCGTAAAATAAAATAGCCGATCTAAATATTCATTGTTGCGCCCTGTTAACCGTCAGCTGTAACAAAAGTTTTTTTTAATTGCACTTAAAACTGTGACAAAATTTCCTACGTCAAGATACAAGAAAAAAAATTGAAAAATAGTTGTGTCTTCACTTTGCAGGCTTTTATTTTATTTGTGAAAAAGTGTAATATTGGACACCTTTTTTTTGCCTTTCGCCAAAATCTTGATAGAAAAAAATTTCAAAATGGCCTGGCAGCTCACAAATAAATTACCGTAACAGGCTAAGATTTAATTTTTTTTGGTCCATTTCATTGCTGCGGTAGATTTTGCTTGGTTCAAATTTCGTATTCTCTGCTTTTTTTGTTGCAGTTTCCCACGGGAAAATACACTTGTAACAGTTTTCCGTGTTCGACTGCATATAACAAACGCATATTCAGGAAAGCAAACATATAGCATAGTAGCAAACTTGGCAACTACGTGAAAAATTCACATGTGTTGGTTTTGCTTCTATGAATCATTAGATTCTGAACCAATGATTCATCTAAAATTGCCGCTCTTGACGGTGCTGCTGGAAAAACCCAATGCAACACCATGCATTGCGAATTGATCGGTTCAGAAGCGAGTTATTCGAAATTCGCCCATGCTTGCTCGTCACTCACCTAGCTCGGAAATGGCAGACTGTCCATAATTTGAACATGTTATTTACAATTAACCGTAGGTTGCTTCAAGTTATGCAATTTTCGAGTTCGCGAGTGACGAGCTAGCCGCCTCCCAGCAAACGAAACATGGAATTATACTAAGGAACCGATCATTATTTATGCCGGGGGGGGGGGGGGGGGGGGGGGCGGGGGGGAAAAAAAAATTTGCCCCCCAAATTTTTTTTTCCCCCCCCCCCCCCCCCCCCCCCAAAAAAAAGTGCCCCCCCCCCCCCACTCAAAGTCCAAAAATAATGTGATCCCCCAAAAAATGCGCTTTTCGTATTCCTATTGAGACTGTCTGCAGATGATTCCTGTAGCCAAATGAATTAAGTAGCTCTCCACACCATTACCACTGGTTGTAAAGAACGTGTCTCGGTTTAACAAAAAGACATGTTGGGTTAAAAATGTTCTATAAAATGTTCCTTACACCCATCTTTTGTCAAGATTCATACAATAAGTACGATGAACACACTGTTTGCTTCTATGCCCATATCACTAACATAGTCAGCACCTAAAAGACAGAAGAATCCAAGAAACCAGGTGCCAAGGCATTTCTACAAAGTTCTTTGTAAAAACTATACTTGCAGTAATGGTACTAATAGTTTGAAAACCTTGTAAACACTCACATCATGGGAGTTTGAGGGGCATGCCCCCTCCCCC
>JAHWFP010139977.1:2436-52365 GCA_023313725.1 Lithobius niger | reverse complement strand
GTAAACACTCACATCATGGGAGTTTGAGGGGCATGCCCCCTCCCCCCCCACCCAGAAGGGAATTTTTTAATTTTTAAAACCACAAAGTGACATTCTAATCCTCCAATACTGACTTTTTCTCCCCGTTGGTCAGTGTGTTTTTGACAGCCCCCCCTTTACGTAAAAAATTACGAACCCCCCCCCCCCCTCGAGAGGGCCCAAAAACTTCATGACACCCGAATTTCCTTTGGTGTTCCCCGTGGCGATACATAATGACCGGTCCCTAACGACTAAGGAAATTATTTCTTTCGACGTACTTAGTAAAAAAAATATTTCGTACAAAAAGCCGCCAAAAAAAGCCCAAAAGAGAATACAAGTACAAAACATTTGTTGATTGTTTTTATTTTCGTTGTTATAGTTATTACATGTTAGGGTAGATCAGTCTGCCACGGCTTGAATAACATTATTTTGGTGAGTTTTTTTTTTCTGTGGACTTTTTCCTGCTTCTTTTATTTCCTCACGCTTTTTTTCACAGGTTTTTTTCGTGGCGGTTATTTCCTCGGTCTGTAGTTTACGCTCGACTTTTGCCCCACGATTTTATTTTCCACATTCTATATTACTTGAGTTTTTTCCCTGTGGCCTTCCCACGGTTTAACAGCGTTTGGTAAGGAGAGGGACAACCTCAGGGATTGAACTGGAAACATCCCATCACCGTTGGGGGCAGAGATAGCATCCAGAATAGCTCAGAATTTATCCCGTAACCACTGATAGTCTATCACATTGCCCTGGACAGTACTGAATGGCAGCAACTTTGTCAAGGGCCCCATGCTAGTCACCGATCAGACAAACGTCTTCAGTCAACTATTGGTTCGTGATGACCACAACGAGTAAACCAACTAAAGCGTTTCCTTAAGGCTAAACATGCCTTTATATACTTACTATGGCAGAAAATAACCTAGTGGAAAAATGAATTTAACTTCACACTGCTTTTTGTTTCCATTCTGTACGTTTCCAGCTATTAGTTAGTCCTGTGCTGCATGATGCTGTGTTAGCCTGTGCTGGCCATGCTAACATCATGGCCAGCAGTATTATCGAAATCCCTTCATCAATTTATCTAAGGTGAACAAATTAAATTTGAAATACATTTTGTACAGTAGAAGAGATTGTAGGAAAATATCTAAACAAACAGGCCACCAACGCCAAGTTTAGACTTGCTACTGATACCCCCGCCGGCGGGCCCCCCCCCGCGAGACGGTTGCAAGGTGTTTTCAGCTGGGTGGTTTACTTGTTGATGTCGAAAGTAATATTACAGGTACCACTGCAAAAACAATAATACTGTTTTTTACCCCTTGAGTAAAAACAGATGAGAGCTATAATTTTTTTTTTACATGAGCTATAGCGTTTCCTTAAGGTGAAACGTGCCTTTACACACTTAATATGACAGAAAATAACCTAGATGAAAAATTAAGTTAACTTCACACGGCTTTTTATTTTCGTTCTGCACCTTTCCAGCTATTAATTAGTCCTGTGCTAGAGTATGTGCGTTTCGTTTGGCAAAGCGCTTCAGCGCTTATCAGAATCACTGTCCCGTTTGCGTGAGCGCTTCATTTGTTGAAGCGCTCATGACTGTTCCGTTTGCAGGCACTGAGAAAGTGCTTCAAAGCAACACGAAGCAGAAAAATTGGTGCTTTTTTTTGGCTTAGCTTCAAGATAGCTGCTCCCTTGTACGCGGACACTGTCGAAGTGACGAGAGATAATGGCTAATTTTTCAGCCTAACGAGCGACTCTACTGAGATTAACAGACGCCATACCGATAACTATTTTTGTGTGCTCGCTGAAACACTAATTAATGAAACGAATTTTCAAAAAAAACCGTTGCAATTCTTGATTTCCTACAGATGTGTGTAGCGAGTGAGTGCATCGTTCGCAAGTACGTGCGTAGTCACAAATTCTGAAACATATTTCGTAATTTTTAATTGTTTGCTTACTTTGCCAGACTGAATCCCTTCACTGCAAACAGCCCAATTAAATCTACGTCGCCTTCATAGTGCTGGAAAACAACTGGCACGCGCGTTTTTTACCAAGAGCCCAGATATTCACAAACGAGTTATTTTTATAAAAATGCCAGCCATCTTGTTTCCTACTACGATCGTCTCGTTTGCTCGCAAAGTGCCGAACGTTTACTGGTGAGGTCAGCATTGAGCCAAGAAAGCTATTTGCTTAAGCGCTTTGCCAACCGGATCGCACGGTGTTGCTCTACACACAGTAAAAGGATTTTAAAAACCAATTCAGTTTATTGGCATTGGCTCAGTCAAGAAAGGTGCTAGTCTATAATCGTGTGATACAATATTGGTACTGGTTCAAGTTAGACTCCAGCTCGTATCGTTTATTTTTAACACATATTCAAGTGTTGGCTACTAGGGCGAGCTTCAGTCAAGGAAGGAAGCAGCTCTGCACTTAAGTGTGATTGCGTCATGGAGTTGCTCGCACGACCAGAGTTTCGAGTTTCAGTTTCGGGTTTCGAGACAAATTAAGATTATTTCAGGCATCTGGCAACAGGTGTCACATCCGTACAGTATGGGGTTTTTGATCATACGCTAGAATGTATTGAATCATTTAAGAGTTGGATACTCATCAACTTCATAGACTCATGGTACGAGTTAAAATGCGATTCTGTAATTATTACGTTGTTCAAAGATGGCGTGGATTCGACAAATTCGCACTCTGAATTGAATCAGATTGATACAAATAGGCCAACAATAATTGTTTCATTATGCCGTAAAAGAAAATGCAGTTTAAACATACCGCCGAAATATTTCTGAAAGCCGAGCTAGAAATGTCCTCAGGCTCATCAATCGGGATTTCTAAAAATGTTCAGGAAAATTGGAAAATATGAATTCCAACTAAAGAAAATATGATTGAGCCAACAATATGCCTGACATTCTGGGACATCACATCAGTCTTAACTTTTAAACACTCGGCCAAATCGGCCAAAGTGGCCCGGCGGCTAAAGCATCTGTAGACCAACAGCGCAACATAGATCTGCACGCTAGTGCTAAAACAGGCTCTCGTTGGTACATGCAGCACCATCTAGCGGCGGAAATACAAACCAGAGACAGCAAGGATGGCCTGTGGGATCCTGGTCTTACAATCGGGGAAGCTCCAGTTGACGAGGAAAGCATTGGTGTTGACTGTGTTAAAAACAGGCAAAATTATAAATATACGAGGCCACATCTAGTTTTTAATATAGGTACAATACCTAAAGTACTTTTACCGGATTCTGGGTCATCACTTTCACTACTTGATGATTCAGTGGTGCAGAAAATGTTTAGAGGCACTAGGAATATATGTCGATTAGTTAATAGTTCCTGTAAATTTAGTTGGCGTTGAAAATAAGTAGATTCCAACGACTCGACAGTTGCTCGTTACAATTTCTAAATGCAAACTTTAAAAAAAAAAAGGTATTTATCATAGTGCCTAATGGAAGTTTTGGTAAAATTCCAGTCTTACTTGGTTACGATTTCTTGTCAACTCAGCCTGATACAGTTAAATTAAATTGTAGGGGTAACATTTTAGAAATAGGGATTCTAAAATTCCAAATTTCATCTTACATTTGGAAAATGTACAGCGAAAATAGCAAAAGAACAGGAAAGCTTACAGGCCAAGCAACACTCGTGTAGCTACAATAAACATCGATTCCTATGGAAGTACTAATGACAATCCCAAACTTGGAATAATACCCCACTACGTGAGTAAGTAGATGTAGAGGTAATTTTATTGAGGGATGAGCTGCTTCCCAATAACACAGAATCTAAAGTAATTGGTTTATTAAAAACTCCGTATCCAGAAATACAAACAGGAATTTTCGAGCCTGATCATTATAACCATGATGTACGATTTGCTCATGGATTAGTTAACACTAATTTTACAGGCACAGTTCCTGTGATATGTGTAAATTAGAGGGGATTTGACGTGAAACTAAAGAAGGGAACGGTGATTGGCAAATACACGACAGCTCTTCTTCATTTTGATTTGGAAATAACTTCTGTAGATGCGTCAGTTGCCAATGCATAACTGGCAAATCCAAGACCCATTCAGAAACCAAAATCGCACGCTCCATTGGGAGACAACGGCACAGGGAATCCAACTGCTGGGCCTTCAGCAGAATATTCCAAGCAACGTTCCAAGGAAAAGCTGGAATATTCTAGGCAACGTTCCACGGAAGGCTGGATGAATTAGCGGCCAAACAAAAAGCTGATGATTATTTTGGCCTCATTCTAGATTGTCTTAGAGATCAGTCATCTGAAGACTTAGGAATATATAGTGGAATATATATTTCAAAGACCATGACAATATTCTATATAGAATACGGCTGGCTAAGCCCGAACAAGGCCGAACAGAAAGCATACGTCAAATGTACGTTCCAAGGTCCCTAGTAAATTTCTGCATAAGAGTATATCATTCAGCACCTACGGCCGGACATCATGGCCGGCAATGAACTTTGGTTTTAATACAATTGTATTGCTTTTGGCCTACTATGGCCAAGAATGTGGAAGATTACGTTAAAAGTTGTCCAATATGCAAAGCCTTCAATAGGCAAAATAAACCTTACAAAACTTGCCTTAGGGCTTACAAACCAGTACAAAAGCCTGGAATTTGCTGGATGTTGGATTTAATAGGCCCACTTAATACTAGTGGTTATGGAAATTTCTGGATTTTCACGTGCGTGGATAATTTTTATAAATACATCATTGCAGTAGGCTTACCTAATAAGAAGGCCAAAACTGTAGCTCATAAATTATTTACTAGGCTGATTTCACGCTTTGAATTTCCTCGAATTCCGGTGGCGAAGTCGTCAACGAAATCGTGGCGAAATTAGCGAATTTATTTATTTTTTAAACAAATAAACTTTACTCCAAATACTGCTTGGGTAGGCGGGAATGTTGAGGCAGCTAACAAGTTCATAAAAACACTATTACACAAAATATCATAATACAATTGGTGTAGATAAGCTGTACAAGCATATACAAGTTGTATACAAGTTGTATAAGCTGTACAAATGTAAATACAAATTAAATTGGTGTAGATTCCTTCCAATGGTTACAATGGCCTTGAATGTGTTGCTGAATTCCACAACTTTATTGAGCAGTCATAGGAGCGAATTTCGTTTGCCCAGCTCGCTAGCATTCGAATCGCCTCAAATTCATTACGACACAGACAATACAGAATATAGACTACAAGCAGCATTCGAGATTGCATGAGAGCATAGTTGGAGATCAGCGGTCAAACAACAGAAATTGTGTAATAAAACTGCAATCCATATAATTCCTTGTGGACGATTATGTACTAGTAAACAATTTTGTTTTGATTAAACAAATTTCCCCAAAATTACAGAGGGCTTACACAGGGTCTTACAGGTTAATGGAATTTAAAAACGATATGATCGCTCGAGTAGTGTCTATTTCCTGGATCCAACGAAAATAATGAGAGTTTCTATTAATAATAGAAAGACCATGGTTTCTGCGCCAAAATAACCAACCTGTTCTTTTTAACAGAGCTTCGGACTTAGATTTAGCTGAATATGTTAACGGAGAATTGTTGGATGATGAATTAAAATTTAAAATCGTGCATTTCCAAGTTAATGAAGGATCCTACTGACCTTGTGTGCCAACATTCGCTCCATCCAATGCAGACGACGTAACAAGGCAAAAGCTTGTTAAAAATAAAGAACCTGATCCTCAACGGCTGGATATTTATTTGTGAGATAAACATTAAAAAATTAGATTTCGAATTAAATATACAGCGCCAAAGGGGTGCCACACATTCTTACAATACTCATTCATCAAAATTAATGCCAGACATTAGAATTAGACACCAAGTGGATGAAGTGAGGGTTGACGACGACTAAATAAAAAACAATAGCCTACCACATTGCTTCACCTATGGGCCATTAACATGGGAAAAGGGCACTTCAAAAATGCATGAGGTGGTTTTGCTGTCATTAGATGTACTACTCAAAGTAGGAAGTAAATAAATGAGTTAAAATGCTTGAATCATTAAAGTATAACATACTAATGACAAATTTAAAAAAACTGTAGTGTTAAAGTGTAATTATTATGGAGAGAACATTTTCCTGCTAAGTTGTTCCTATGTAGTGCTCAGCAGGAGCTGAGCTTGGTTGGCAGCGTTAAAACGTTAACTGATGTCAGGTTGTTTTGTGTAAATGCCTTTTGTAAGTTGTCAGATAATAATTACACCAAGTGCTAATGTGTCTTTCAAGTGTAAAGACACTTTAGTATGTTTTTCATAGTAGCCAGAGAATAAATTGGATACTCATTGCCAAAGTGACTGTTCCAATAATTCCACTAGAACTAAGTCAGGCCTAAACTTATACACTTTGTCCAAGCACTTAAATTTGGAAATATGTCTTCTAATATCCTCCTATTCTACCATTAAATAGGACATTAGTTATGGGCCCACACAGGTAAGACTGAGACTGAATAGGTATTGAGGAGATGTAAATCCCAAACTACAGAAAGCACATACGGTAAGAAACCACTTAAATGTGAAGAGTGTGGCAAAGCACAACAGTAAGATGCAACATACTGTGTATTAGTAGGGACTATCTTAGGCACAGTGGAGTAGTACCATACAAATGCAAAGAGTGTGGAAAAGGCACACAGCAATCTTAAAACACAGTAGAATTCTTAGTGGACAAAACTGCATTAGTCGAGAATGTGAGCCTTGTAAAAGCCCTGCACAACAGTGACTGTAGAAGGAACACACTTGTACACTTGTATGGAGTAAAGTGAAACCATATTATGAATGTGAAGATAAGGGTTAAAGCCTTGTCATTGCCAAAGACTTATAGGTGTTTGTTTGGGATAAAACATCTGAGCACATACCCACTGGTGTAAAGCTGTATACATGCAACATATGTGTGAAACTTTACCCATAGTAGTCATGTATGCTGAAGAAATACCGTACAAGTGTGAGGTATATGGAAAGGCCTATGTGTTGATTTGACAGCAATACCAGAGAAAGACCACACAAGTGTAAGTAACACTTATTCCGGAGAAAGCCCACGTAAATACAAAGTATATGGAAAGGCTTACATGAGTTCTGCCATTGACAATGCAATGTACTCACACTGGAGAAAGACCATACAAGTGTAATGTATGAGGGTGTAGTCACACATACTGTGGGTTCAACTAAGGCACAGTAAGGACGAGGGAACAACTGTACTGTAGGCTAACATTTGAAGGACTTTAATGCATTGCTTACATGGCTTTATATAACATATTGTCACATGACATGAAGTCATGTGATACTGAGTATAGAGACATGATATAGATAGACTTGAAGTTAAACTATGGCAGTATGTTAAGGCAAGCTGGGAAAGGGTTAACAATTGGGACTTACATGGGCTACCCTTGTGGTGCCTTTATGACGGCACCACAACATGAACATGTATTCTGGATAAACCCCATAGAAATAAGAAATATTAGGAAATGCTTACGTGTTCTGTCATTGGGAATACAATGCAACCATACAGAGGAAAGACCATGCAGGTTTGAATTATATGAACAACGCTTAGGTGTAATAGTCTACTCAGTCTCTTTCACACCATACTGCAGACTCATGATGAATGAAGTAGACAATTCGAGTAGACTTAAGTTACGTTTCCCGAAGTTGAATGACCATAACTTCCGGGCATGCAATTTTGACATGCTGATGTTTTAAAATGAGAGAGGTTGGTATGCGTTTGTAAATAAAACAAATCTAAAAGTAACCTGCAACTGCAGCTGCAGAAACTGCACACCAAGGTGCTACCCGACAATTTCGATTCAGGGCATCCAGAGTCCTAGAAACGATAGCCTTAGATGTAGAAACAAAGCCTTAACTGCCAGACAGCCAATGAAGCATGGGAAGCACTGAGTGCTATCTTCGAACCTGTGTTACGTGCGTGCATCGAACATTTGAGAAAGGAATTTATCCTCGAGAAGATTTAGACAGGACAATCGATAGCGAAATATTTATCACCACTTCAAAACGCAGTGACAGATTTGGCTGATGCTGGGAAGATGATAGATGATGACGACCATGCATATCAAATTATTTGTGGTTTTCCAAAGGAATGGGACTTAGTTGTTGAGTGTTTTCATGCATTAGGTGATGAAGAATGCACACCGAAGGTCATCAAAGAGAGTTTGCTGAAAGAGTAAGAACGCAGGTTCCCAATCGCCCAGAACCTAGCAAGTGAACAAGATCACATGCATGCCATGTCAATGGATGCCTATAGATGACAGGGAAGGTGACGATAGGAGTGGCCAGCGAGGAAATGGTTGACGAAGAAGTAAGAACCCTTTTTGCCAAAACACCTCAAAGAAGAAAGACAATGCCTGTTATTCTGGTGGCGGAGCTAGCCATTTTGACAGAATATATCCAAGCCCCAAATCCCAGTCTGGACGAGATAGAGAAAGCCTTCAGTATAGTGAAAGTGTAAAAAGCACATACTTTATAGAAGCAAATGTTGCATCTGCTACAGACGCACCGTGGTTATTGGATGCTGCAGCTACACACCATTTCTGTCGATATCGGTCATTATTCACGAATTACCATCAAATGGATATACGACCAGCTGTTCTTGCGGAAGGAACGTCAAAAATCAAAGGAATAGGTGACGTGGAATTAGACGTCATGATTGACCAACATCTAGTACCTGTTAGGCTCAAAGAACTTGTGCATGCCCCGAATATGAAAGGCAATCTCATTTCAGGAGTAAAGATGTACGAAGGTGACTGCAGGATTGCAACCATTTCAGAAGGCCTTGGTATATATGATCAAAATGGGAAAGTGATCATGAAAGCCCCGTTGAACACCGACTTTTTGTGGTAAAATGGCGACATGGCAGGGATAGTAGAAATGACACCCAGCTAGCGCAGACTGCAAGCCTCACAGAAGTAAACAAGCTAACCTATGCGTCCATAGCCGAACCGAAGGAGTCGCCGCGCCCAACGACATATCAAACACCTGCCGAAACTGAAGACACACCTCGAAGAGACTTACCAAAGTGGACTGAGATGGAGCTTAGATATAACCGCCTGAATCACATCAACCTACAAACTATCAGGAAGATGATAAAAAATGAACGAGTGAAAGGAGTAAAGAGCCTGTCAGCCGAAAATCCCATTTGCCAAGCGTGCCGCCTTGGGAAGTCAACTCATGCAAAGCATGTCACTATTTTGGAAAGAAGCTCCAAGGCCCTGTTAAATATGGACCTCAGACGTCTGGGGTCCTTCACCTGTAACGTCTATTGCAGGAGCACACTACTTCATATCATTCAGTGATCATTTTTCGAGACGATGTGTAATCCACACAATGAAAACTAAAGATGAAGCGTTTCAGAAGTTTCGTATATATCTAGCCAGTGCCGAACGAGAAACTGGACGAAAACTGCAGCGACTACGGACAGACAACAGTAGTAAGATAAAAGTACGTAGTACCATCACTTCCGGTCACGTGACCACCGCCGCCATCTTGGATTATGACGTCACTTCCGGTTTATGACGTCACTTCCGTTTTTTGACGTACATTTCCGGTTTTTTGACGTCATTTCCGGCCTAAGAAGGTGTACATACTAACACACCGGAAATGTCACCATCTTGGATCCGCCATATTGGATCTATGACGTCACAAACCGGAAATGACGTCACAAACCGGAAATGACGTCAAAAAATGCATTTTTCACCCGGAAATGACGTCACAATTAAGTGTTTTACCCACCCAACATGATTTACCCTTCTTACCCCTATTTACCCCTCTATACCCCTCTCATATATTGAAAACCTAAGAAAGTACTCGAAGTCACTGAGATCTTTGTAGGTATTAGACAAATCGGAAAAGAAATAGACTCAGAAACCATTCAAGCCACACCAAACTTTTTATTCAGGTCATATGAACAAACTACAATGCAAGTATTGACTTGACATGTACGTACATGTTTTCAAATTCATCATGGGAAAAAGGAATGATTGTACCATTTCGTTCTATGTAAGCAAACACACTAGTACTAGCGCATGAAGAAAACAAAAGAAAATTAGATGCAATAAAACTTTCAGTTTTACATTTCACAACATCTGCAATGGAACAAATGGACGACACAAATTGGTGTTCTTCAGTTGTCTGTTGGGAAATACGAAGAAAGTCTAAAGTCAACATTACTGAATTAAACAGTAAAAACAGCAATAAGAATGCCTTAAAAAACCAAGGATGTCTCGCAGCATCGAGTAACAGCCGGTAACCGTCCATGACGAAAATGGTACAACAAATGAATTGAGCCCTGAACAACACCAGTTCATATAGTTCGATGAGTAAAATAAGGAGGGTCTATTTTACACAGCCCCAACAGTAACTCATCAAATCCTATTGGTTTAGGTTTCCTTTTGTTTCCCGGGCAGAAATGTACCATCAGTTCAACAATATCGCTCCCAGTAACAACATTGTCATTAAAAATAAGCTCTCGTTTTTTAGTCCAGCCCAGTACATCCTTACGTGATTTTATACGTGTTATTTGATGCGAAATATAAAACCTGTATTTTTCTGGTACTGCGGAGTAAATAGCCTGTTCAACCTTAGTCAAGTGCCCATCGTCAACTACTTCATCATCGTGTAAATCCATAACAAACGAACGCTAGCAACTGAATGAAAGGAAGACGCAAGAGGCAAGCCTTTATATACAACAAGAACCTTTAATATTTCTATGAACCAAAACTACAACCAACAAAATACAAAACCCATAACCATGAAAAGCCAAAAACCAATCAAAAATGTAAAATCCTTCACCGTTTATAGTAAAAAACAACAGACATACAAAAAGCATTAAAACAATCAAGGATGTCATAAGCAACAAATATTTTTAAATTCAGAACATGACGAAAAAGGTTTTCGTACTAAAGTAGTCATCATTGTCACGTTCCAGAAAAATAAAAAATATTTATTGCTTGTCTCGTAACGTGTAATGACCATACGCAACAGAATCCAAGCCTGTACAATCAACGAACCTTTTCGTGTCGGTTACAGATAAAGCCAATTTATTTTGAACAATGCTGTAAACTTCGTGGAGATAGGACCTGATACTAGACTGCTCAAAACTGAAATACTCGTGATCACGCAAACACCTATTGTAATGTTCGAACGTAACAGTACCCTGCAAGACAGACCGCTGAACCCCCTTACCCACTTTCTTGACATTATTATTACATGTGTAACAATACAATTTACTCTTCAAACCAATAAATGACTCTATAGGCGTTGAATTGCACTCATCCTTGAAAACTCCAGGTTTAGCCTTGTTATCGGTACAATACAAGGGATGGCTCGTTGGATAGGAGCTAGTATCAAAAAGATGTAAAGATTGAGCCATGTCAGCGTACACATCGTCAGTTTTGATTTCGTAAAAAAAACTATCAGTGTCGCTTCCCAACAATCTACAATTCTTACCGTATTTGTCTAACATGTAGTCATAGTGATGAGAATACATTACCAATTTACTTAATTCCAAAACAGTACAGCCAAGAAAAACAGGTTTGTCCAAAGTAACAGTCTGTTTACGCATTTTGAAAAGCATCAAGTTATCGTCCAAAATATCGAAATACTCGACCGTAGGCTTGCTCATCAATTTGAGAGACTTTTTCACGTTATTACTCACTTTCACATTCATGTACCGCCTTACATTTTGAATGGCTTTCCCAAAAATCGAATTATTTGCCAGCTTGTAAAAAGATCTCTCAAATTCACTCTTTGCCTCTTTTCGTTTCATGCTGTTAAAAGAGATGTAAGGGGCCAACCAAGCCTTCTCGGTAAATTTAATGCCAGAATGAATTTTCGTGACTTTAAGCCCTTTCGTAACGTAATACATCAAATTCTTGTAATAACAAATGTACTCCTTACGTTCATTCAAATGAGGAACTAATTTTCGACCCTGAACGTAAGGGCCTTGTTTAGCAGCCTGTTCTCTGTTAAAGGGGGACAACATATCTTCAGTTATCACCACATGCTCGGGAGCCAAAGGATAGTCACTATGTGAATCGTGTAAATTGTCAGGATACTGAATGTCAACTTTAACTATACAAGGAGGCAAAGAATTCAAATCGAGCGAAGCGAGCTCTCGTTCCGTTAACCATACAAAACCCGAATAAGGTAATGACATGCTCAAACAAAAGCCGTACAAATTATTGGCATCAATGTACATGAGGTAACTTCGTTCAACATCAGGATCGTAATTTGACAACAAAGGATTATTGGCACGAGCGCACCGTTTAGATATTATGCTAACACCACCTCGTATGGCCGCAGTGAAGTAATTGTACATTGTTACGTCTTGCAACAATTCTAACCTCTCACCCGTCATTCTAAGCGCAGCTTCCCAACTCAGACCAGGTAGGGTGAAAAAATGACAAGGGTCTAAATTGTATTGTTTCAGACTAAGAGCTCTAAATTGTTCGAACACATCGGCCAAAAGTGTCGAATCAGCCAAAACGTACATGTCGTGATACTGACCTAAAGTCTTACAATTTGTTTCTCTCCAAATTGTACCAGCGTACGAATACTCGTCGTCGCTAATATGAGTATTAGTAAAATCTGCATAAAAAGCGTCTTTGGGCGGCAATTGAGTCTCATTAAATTTCGAAAATGAGTCACAATAGGTGTAAGGATATACACCCTTCCTGGTCAACAAAGCGTGAGTTTCTGGAAAAATTTTCCTCATTATAGGCAAATCGGTTAAGTTTCCAACCAAAGTACTCAAAGAAGCGGACAAGAATTGAAAACTGTCTAAAAACCTGTAATTTCCAACTTGTATCGAGGTGAACCTTTCAGTATTTTGTGGAATGACAGAAATGTTCTTATTTTTAAAATAAGACAAACTTCTCACTACGAGGTGCGCGTCGTATGAACGCAAATTATGATAGAATATGGGTAAAAAGCTCTTAAACCTGTACTGTAAATTACACGCATTGTGAGCTGCTCCCCTATACTTACCGCTCAAATGACAGTGGTCGCGTACCCTGATGTCACCAACGGCGAACAAATTACCACAAATATGACAATGAGTCGCGTTAGCATAATCTAACAACCAAGCATAATCAGGGTGAAGAATCCGGCTTCCACGTACTGAGTTTAGTAAGTATCGATTCAAAATCTAGATACATCACGTACGGCACCGGTAATTGTTTGTCGTACCTCGTAAACTTCATGTACGGTTTCTCAGTAGGCATTTTGATTTGTTGAGGTTCAAATGTCCTGCATAAACTAAGGTGATCAACCAAAGCAGCGTCGGAACGGAAGTACGAGAAACAATAGTGACATACATATTTCTTATCGTTTGTATGCACCAACCTATTGAAATTTTTAATCCAACAGTAATGATTACCGTTAACCAACAATAGTTTAACTTCCCGACAATTGGTTCGTTTACTCAAATAAATTGGAAAGACATTTTTGTCTTCGTACCCATACAATAAAATGCACAAGTTATTCCGTGATTCAAATTTTGCAATCTCACTTATAGGTGTAGGAAAGGAAAGCCCGCTAAAATCCAACCATTTGTCATATTTACGATAATGGCTCACTCTATTGATGTTATCATTCGCAGGATACAACCCAGCCAGGACACTGTACAAGAAGCACTTATTGTCATCACACAAAACGTTCACTACAGCATGCTTATCTCGCAAAAATTTGTCAGGTACTACATTCCCACACCCGCCGCTTAAAGGTACATACCTTCTCACATGAACGTCACAACCGTCAATCCTAAAAACCACCCAACCCGAACCATGTTTCTGAAAAGTGTCCAATTGATCAAGAAGTTTACCAATGGCACCAAGTAATTCAGTATCAATAAAATCTGAACACAACAGTTGATGCGCACCACTGCACAAATAGATGGGCATACGTTCAGTTTCTCCATCGAAACGTATTTTCTCCAAAACAACGCTGATACAGAGTAGAAATTTAAATTGCCCCATCTGTTCGAGTAGAGAGGAAAACAGAGTCAAAAGGTTACGTCTCACGTTCTCCAAATAGTCACGGACGTCACGCGTATCGCTGGACAACGTATACGTAAACCTTTTGAAGTACGACTTAAACGCCGACGCCTCTTCCTTGAACACTGGTGGCTCTGGTGGTCGGGTGGTGTGAGCCTCGATGCTGTGATGCAGGAAAGCATCGTGCGTCGGGAATGTATGCCGGCAGACGGGGCACGTGACGAGGTGTGCTCTGGCGTGCCGTCGCAGGTTGATGTCGTTTGCGAAGGACCTATGACACACGTCACAAACGTGATTTCGGTCGTGGAAGGCCCTCGTGTGCCGTGCCAGGAGCGCCCTCGTCCCGTACGTCCGTCCGCATTGTCCACACGTGAACATCTCTATGCCTGAGGAAGAAGAAAAATACACAATAAATAAAAATTACACAAATTTATTTAACATAAAAATAAACAATTACACTACGAGATTATTAACATAATCGTAAACAAACCGTTCTACATCAGGTTTACCACTTAAAAAATCAATAATTTGAAGAGGGGAAGTCCCTTCGCAACGTTTTAAGATATAATAAATACAAAAATGACCACAAGTTTTCGTGTTAAAATCTTGAAGCTTTACAGTATTGTACCACCACCTATTTCCATCACACCTTTTCTTTAAATGTTCGAGCAAAGTACTTGTAAGAGGTAACAATCCAAAACTATCAAAGTACTCGCAGTCACCCAAAACCACCCAATGACTGCCAGGCTTGTCACATTTGTCGAAATTAATAACGGACCAACCGTTCCCTTCCGGAATATGATTAGAAGGGAACACACCTTGAAAATCACTACACAACGGACGCAATATATCGTCTATTTGTTTCGTATTCATTCTGTAGAGAGTACGTTTCGTTTTTCGTCAATTTCCAACAAAGCTTCTTTTTCACCCAAAAACACAACCGTGACGTTTTGAGCCAAGTCAGTAGAAAATTTCAAGTCGATACGCACAATGCCATTGTTAACTAAAGACACGTGAGTAGGATCGTTCGAGTTTCCGTCGGCCGTCAAATCGAAGCAAAACAATGTCTTACCAGTCGACTTGTAATCGGCGTAAGATATGTCCACGCCAGTATTGTGGTACTGTATTCCTAGTCCTTCGTACAGCGACATGTAAGCTTGCACATATTTATTATTGTCAAAATCACAAGTTAGAGGTTTCGAGTTGTGCATCACCCCGTCGACCGACAGAGCTAACGAAGTCAAACCAAAATGTTCGAAGAAAAAGGGGTCGGTTGAATAAACCCCATTGAAGGCTGCGTGTTTAACTAATCCTATAGTAACTCGACTAGGAACGTCACCGTTGAAAATATTGTCGATCGTCGCGCTGCGTGTACCTCGTAATAAAGTGTGACTCTTAAAATCAGTTTTTCTGTAAGGATATTTTGCCGAGGAAACTGAACTGAGGGTTCTGGCGTGAGCTAGTATAATAGAGGGGGAATGGGTAACCTTGCGAATATAGAGGGCCGCATCTAACGGAACAACGACGGGCGAGAGGGCGGCGGTTATACCTGCGCCGTTTAAATACATGCAGAATTCTGCTCGTTGAGGCACGAATCTGAATTTCAGTTCTGTATTATTTAGCAGAAGTCGTGACTGGTTCACTAAATCGTGACTGACTCGTCCTATCAGATCTAGCTCAGCCCCACTCGCCGTTCTGTTCTGTCGCGTAGCATAGGGTGCAAAAAGTGAGGATTCCAACTGCGTCTTTTTTGCTTCACTACCGTAACTCAAAATAGTCTTCATGAATGCTTTGTATCCGTAATGGTCGTTGGTACCAGTAGCCAGTTTACCGTTCAGACTGATGTCAACTTAAGAAAAAAGTCCGTGCAACAACAAATCGACGGGTCCCATCAGTTTACTTTCGTCCGCCGTATAGGCCGAACCATCGCTCGATTTTACAACTTTAACACGCATGTAAATTAACGTTTGTGATATATCGATGTAATCGTCGGATCCCGGAACCAAAAAATCGATTACTTGATTAGCTCCTATCGTAGCGACGGGTCTATACTCTACCATTTTAGTTTTTTGAATCGATAACTGAACGGGACTGACGCTGAACAAATCTAAATTATTCAGCAGACATTCGCACGAATTTGGGTGAAGGTACGCCATACTGACCCTCCTGACGTAAAATGACACCGAAGGGGGAAAGACAGGTAGTTATATAGGTTGGCTTAATCTAGAATGGTTTTAGGCTTCGACCCTTTCTTTTTTCGTTTTTTACAACACTTAGGTTTAGTTTTTGAAGCTTTTCTTTTACGCTTACGACCACTCCCTCGTTGTTGCAATCTTCTTCCAACTTCGCTCATGACGTCACGTCCAGCTTCCGTAAACCTGTCACGCGAAGCATCTTTCCACGTCTTGCCTCCTAGCACGTCGGAGCCTATACCGACGCCAGTAGAGAGAGCCGTTCGTCCGAGGAAGCTGCCTATCCCCTTTAAAAATGGCATAGCCAGTCTTCCTAAGCTAGATAAAATTGACCCCAATCCGTTTCCGGTTTGGGCTCCGTGACGACCGTAGTACACGGGTATACCCCCACCCGCCTGGTCTAGGTAGTACTGCGTGTAAGGACACGTGCCTCTCATGATGTACGATCGATGTGTGCGGGGGAGGGGGGGAGCGCGAGCTTACTTATAGTCTACGAAAGGCTTTTTTTTACGAAGATGCAAGACAACCACCGTCCTCCCATAATCACCGAATTCTATAGGTCTCCCAGAATCATCAGTTAACAAAATTTCAATAAATTGAAAACTTTTTTTTTGAATAGGAAAATAGTACAACCTATTAAACTCAATGTTGCAAACTTCCCCTGGTTGACCACGAACCGGTACGATTCTCAATAAGGGAACTTTGTAGTCACCAACGTGATTAGCTTGGATTAGATCTGTGTACACGTATATACTGTCCACGGGAGTATTAGTCGTTTCCATGACTGGCACCAAAGTTTCAACGGAGTGCTCCACAGCATCTGGAAGCATTTCAAATTTTGGGAAGCCAAAACGAGAAGCTAATTTAGGACCCAAATAAAGCCTGACGTACGTTTCTTCGCCTTCGTAATTACGAATATTAAACGTGTGTGTACTTTCGTCGTACAAGATGTGCGGGTCCTCGGAAGTCTTCATATGATCGTCGTCGGGCAATTGTTTTTTTAAGTCTTGAATGTCGAGATTGATACGGTTCATTAATTCCTTGTAACTAGAGTATCGTTTCGTGCCCTTAGTTGAAGGTAAAATTGCGGTGCTTTCGATAGGACTCAAATGACCTCCCTCCAACAATCTTTCCTTCCTCTCTGTAAAGCTGTACTCCAAGAGCCGTGCTTCCTCGTCAGCACTTTTTAAAATAATTGCAGAATCTGATTTATGTTATTTGGAAACGAAATTTCACACAAAGCCACTTCGTAGTCACGGGACAGATTTAAAGGTGCTGACAACCGAGTGATGTATTTTTGAAGCGTATTATACGGAAAAATATCCATAGAAGAATTACTAGGGAGGGTTAAAAATATATCCTCACTCATCTTAACTGTTCTAGGTCTGAAACCCAAGTGTTAAAGGACTTTGGATAACCCTCCCATTTAACCAAATACTCGGTCCCGCCTCCTCGTTTCCTGCGTGTTCTCAGCACAGTTTCAATTTTATAAGATGTAGGCTCGGCTACTTTTTGTAATTCTTGCTTGTAAAAAGTACCGATAATCGGTTCGCCGTGCCAGTCTTTAACGGTATAGGTCGTAATGGGATGTTTGAGATTTTTACCACTGACGTAGGCAACTTCTTGAGTCCATCTTGGATGGTAGCCACGTGTGAAAATGTGCGTTTTCAAAGCCAGTCTCACCGGATCGCCGGTTCGGTACCCTCCACCTCCGTAAAGATTAACGAAAACTTCACCGGTATTAGATTCGTTAACCTGAGTGGGCTTCATTTTAATGCTGCGATGATAACTATTGTTGTAGGATTCAACAATGTCTTAAAGTACATCGATAAATCTCATCGTATTGTTTTTATGTAAATAACGTGAAATTCGACCACGGAGCGTGAGTATCACTCTTTCGCTGATACTCGATTTAATTTCTTCGTTGCGTGTAGTATACTGTTTGATGTTGTGCTGACGTAGCAGCTGTCCTACGGCTCTGTTTTGGAACTCACTCCCGGAATCACTGGTAAAAAACTCCACGTTCGAGGCACGTGGATCGAGCAAAATATCACGTAATGCTGTTGAAACTGAAATTGCATCAGTTACTACATCTACTACATCTACTACAGTTACTACATTCTTTTAATTGGACGAACCCACAAGTACTTCGAGAAGGCATTAATTACGACCAATAAAAAATTATAGTTGTCATTATGCGCCGCGAGGTTGGACACGTCAGCTAAATCGGCCGAAATTGTGTCTCTCTCGTTCTTCACTCTGATCCGGTTTCGTTCAAATGACCTGGTCACTGGCTTAAATAATGTATACGTGTCCTGAGATTGTAGCCATCATTTAACAAAAGCGAGCGTGATTCTTCGATCGACGAGTGAGGCTCGCTTATGAAGCCGTCTCGCACCCCCCAGGCTACCGGAACTCTTAGGATCGTAATAATGGGTGTTTAGTATGTCATTAAAAAAACTCGCTCGACCATGACGATTGCCTTTTTTTACTTTTGCTGCTGCGCCCGCCGACGGCGCCTCGGGCCGTTTGCTCATCGTCCGTTGAAGAACGTAATGAACTGACGAGGGGAGGGGGTGTAGGTAGTATTATACCGGAGGATCTGCGTTAGTAACTCTTCCGGGGAATTAAACTGGAAACGACCGACCAGCCCGGAGCAAGCATCATCTTCTCTCTGAATGATTTATTATCCGAAATTCGTCCGCGAATCAGCTGAACTACGTTCGAACCGGGGATAGCTAAACCAGTTTCATGATCCACGATTTGTCCCATTGTATCGTAGAGCACCTTGCCTTCTTCTAAAAATTTCCTTATACGACCTCTGTATTTGTCAGGTACCCAAAACACATTAGGATCCTTTTTAGTAGGTTCGCCGTAAGGGAGAGCGGCAACGAGAGCTTTTTTCCCGCTACTATCAACGTCAGCTTTGGTTCCTTCATCATCCATATCGCTCCAGTCGAATACCGACGTTTGCGGCGCTGCCGCGCTCGCTGATGCTGCTGCTGCCTCCCTCCCGCGCGGCTTACGCCGCGCCGCTGCACCCGTGGGGCTGGGGGTGGGGGGCACGCCCCCTACCGCGCTAGCGGTAGGGGACGTGCTAGGACTTACACTGGATGTTGGGAACACGCTAGTGCTGCTAACGGTCGGTGTGGCTGTCTGTTTCGTCGTTGGTGCGGGCGAGCTGGCTGGTGTGGTCGCCGCACCCATCGAGGACATTAACACGCGTAAGGGCTCCGACACGTATTTTTCGTTAATATCTAGAAAACGTTGGAGCGTTTGAGTGTACAATTTGGCTTTGGAAAAATCGTCAATGTCACGGTTTGACAGTACTTCGCGCATGGCAACGTCTAGATTACCCAACGGACGAACGTAAGGTGATTTGGTCAAGACGTTGGGACCCGGGGCGACGGTTGGAGGTCCAACACCGGCAGCCGCAGCGAGCGAGGCAGACTCGTCCGCGATAGGCACTAGTTGCATGCGTCGAAACATAGTTTGTTTAGGTTAGTTTTGTTTATCTGGCAAATATTCCACTCACTGCGTCTATTAAAGGTGCTGCGACGGCGCCCAGGAGCGGAGCTAATAATGGGAAAAAGCCGCCTGTTTGGAGTTTAGTAATGTTTTTAGTTTTCTTAGCACGTGAACAGTTTTTTGTTGAAATTATGAGCAGAGTTTTCTTGTATCTCCTCAGTTTGGACTTTAGAGCTTGATTTAACGGGAAATTTCCTCTGAGAATATTAAGGGCGACGGAACAAATTATATCTTGGATATTTGCGCAAGCTATTAGAGTTTTTTTCACGTGCGGCTTGACTTTACGGGACGAAAGCAGAGCTAACACGGGTAGATAGTCTTTGACTCGCTGCTTAGACATTCTTGGGCATGTAAACAACGAGAGGTGTTTTGAACAAATCGCCTCTGAAACGTAATTGGTCGGGCGTATCGGGTCGAAGATCTAAGAACAAATACCCGCGACCGTCCGTCGTAGCTGCCTTATATATGCTAACTAAAAAGGCTGGTGCGTATCCCATTTGAACCGCCAGGTGACGTAATGTAGAAACGTCACGTACGTTCTTGAACAAGTAGAAATAATGCGTATTTAAGTTGACTGTACGTAAATTTTTCTGATACAAGTTATGACTTATTAATATTTGAGTTAAATTACGGTGGTGTCCCCCTTTAACCCAGGCATCATTTAGTAATTCGATTTTTAAACAATGCGCCAAATCGTCCAAGCAAAGTAATGCACCCGAAGGCACGGATTCGTAAATATCTTTGTCGAATCCCTGTATAAAGGTTATTGGAAGTTTGCACTTGGATTTTAAAGTTTCGTAAGCAATCTGCCACGCTCCGTAGCAAATTGTCACGGATGTCGGAACGGGATTGAACACTCCTTCGGCATTCAAAATTAATTTAGAAACTAATTCAGTTTTTCCAGTTCCTGAGAGACCTACTATTAAGTGATTAGAGGGGTGCTTTAGGGACAAATCCATCACTGGTTTTGAGGGATCGGTAATGGATGGCTGGCATTTTATAGGAGGAGGGATGTACCTTTAACAAAAAATAATTTGAACTGTACATTAAATTTTTCTTACATGGAATAGAGAATGATGTAGGTGTTTAGGAAATGAAATAGTATTTTACATCTCAAATAATTTTTTTTTTTATTTAAGCAACTTATAGTTACATTTCAATCTCGTTTTTGGGTGGCGAGTACTGAGCTTCTACATTCGATTCGAGCCGCAACGTAAGGGAAGTTTGCGGCGTACTTTACTAAAAAGGCGTCGCTTAAATCCAACGGAGCTTTTGCATATTTTGCGAGAAAGTTCGGTAAGAGCAGGTCAAAAGGCACTAAATGACGGTCGGCAGTCTGCAACGTTTCGAGTGGGTGAGGATCGTTTTCGTAAATGTTCGTTAGATAGTTTTTTTGCTTGGTTTTGGTAGACAGAGGCACTATCTTGTGAGTAGGATTCGTCGATTCCGTAGCCATTAATCCTAACACCACGTCCATGTTGACTGGTCTTGAAAAACGTAAATAACAGTTAATCGCGTCAGTTGTTGCACCCTTGTACCCTTGTACATCAAATTCGTGTTCGAATATTGACAGACAATTATACATCATCCCTTTATCTATCTGTCCGTGAGCTGATTGTTTCACAATGGCGTAACAATGGTATAATTCGCCTACCTTGGGTTGCTTAGGCGTGAGTTTCCTACGCTTGAGCCAACGTGTGGAACGGCACTTGCTTTCCCCGGCCGGCGTAGGCGGCTGTTGAGCTGGAGTGGGGAGTTCTGGATGTGGCTCAGTGGGTAACGTGCCCTCCATCGGGTGGATGGTTGAGTCGGCTGGTTGTGGCGGCCGGACGATGCTGGGGTCAGCTGGTCGTAGTGGCTGGACGGAGGGAGCTGCTCCCTCGTCGAAATGTTGCGCACTTGAGTGAGGAGAAACGGGTGAGGAGACGTGTTGGTCCATGGTGAGTGCTGTGCGTTGTGATGGTGGAGTGGAAGGTGAAAGGTATTTTATATGGGTGGGAAAGTTAGCTTTGGGACATAAATTTGAAATACAATTTTGCCTTAAAGAAACTACAGGCTGCAGCTACATGATTCGGGCAAAAATTGTATCGTTCCATCTCGCAATATGATGGAGCCAATGGCGTGTCAGTGGGTAGATTTTCAGTCGTGACGATGCATTTTTTTTCCAAATATTCTTTTAATTTATTATCACCTTTAACGAAAAATGTGGTTCCGGGACTTAGGCATTGTAACCGTTTTATTTCGTTGGTGATAATAAAAAGAGGACTGTCTAATGGCTCGTTTTTGAGTTCTTGTTGAAAGATGAACCTTTCACAGTAACTAATAGTTTTTTTTTCTTTCTCAGTAAAGTCGGAATCTAAAACAGATTTAGGAATTTTGACAATAAAATGTTGTTTAAGGTCACGACCCACAATCGAAATTTCTTTAATATAATACAGTCCGTGAATAGTAACAGCATTACACGTCACGATATAGTCTAGTTTTCTGTTAAAAATATTTACTGTTGGCTGCTCAACATTCTGATCCATTCGTGAATCTGGTCTATACTTTCGGTTAGGACCTTGAACTGATCAACGTTTAGATCGATCGATTTTCGATACACGTTGGCAAAGTTGATGATATTTCTATTCAACGCATGTGAATAATAACACGTGACGGTGCACTTTGGCGTGTCGATCAAAATTGCTTGAGGATTTTCTTGTTCCGTTATTGGAACCCAACTTTCGAATAGGGCACTGATGTTATAAAAATCCTCGGGGCTTAATGAAATTCCATATTGAGATGCTGTGTAGCCTACAGGATTCTGAGTGTATCGACGCAAATGGACTTTAAGGCTATTATTGAATTCAGATACTTGGACAAAAAGTTTTGACCAAGATGAACTGAATGTTTAGGTTTGATTGGTAATAAAGGATTCGCCATACACAAACGCACACAAAATATCACTAAAAGAAAGAAAAACAGAATGAAAGGAATTATTTTTGTGCGAAATCGACAGTAAAGTGTTCTAATCAAAATCAAGGTCTACGTTTTCTTTTAATATTTTTAACTGGTGAGGGCTTAACGTAATCAAACCATTTTCGGAAAAGAAAATAAATTCGTCAGAAAGAGTTATGAGCGCTTCTTTCGAATAATACAACAAAGTTGGCACGCCTGCTATATTTATTAACGCGTCTTCCTCAAAAGAGGCCAACATTGGTTCAATTTTAGACCATTCTTTCAATGAAATTGAGAAACCTTGCCCCTCTTGAATGATGTATTTCCCTCCAGTTACCAAAAAATGAGTGATTTGAACGAGGGAGGTGGAATAATTTATTTTAAAGAGCATATTCCCACCCAAATTCAATACAAATTCACCCATTCTTCTTTTTTTTTGTTTCGTTTTCTATGGGAAATAAGAGAAAACATAAACAAGTCAAATTTAAGCAAATTGAAAATGAACATCTAAACTACTAACTAACCACCTGTTTACACGCTTCACGGCACGTGCAAGATTGTTAAATTGTTCTTCAGACATCACTATACAACCGTTATGGTCCTGTGTTTCGAAAGTGACGTATCCAGTAGGACAAGAAACATAAATTTTCAGATTCTCAGACTGGTACAAAGTTAAAGGTACATTCGTTAAGTATTGCCACGCATTCATTCGTTCGTAGAACCGATTCCAATCGTGCAAGGGAATTTTTACACCGTTCAATAAATGTATCAAACCTTCCTCCGTTATTTCGTACCGTCGCATCTGAACGTGTAACGAACTATTGGGAACAGTAACTAACAATTTATGCGTGCCCCCTAAATCAAAAAAGTTCAACTGCATGAAATCGTGATATTCACCCATTTTAAAATACCTTTCTTAATTTCTGTAATGGAAGAAATGAAAAACTTTAAATTCTACACGAGTAATGTGTCGAATAAAAGCTAAAAAAAGAGAGAAAACAACGGCTTACCTCGAGAGCTGAAGAGGACGACTTGACTGGCCTTTTGATAATTTGTTTGTGACAAATTTTACACGGATCTGAGGGGCTTTATAGCAGGGAAAGTATGTCAAATTTGGCTCTGACAAGGTTGCTACGCTTCTGACATGTTGTGTGGGAGGGGACAATTTCTGTATTTCTGACGTCATAGATAGGAACAGGTAACCTTGTTTTTTTAACTAAATGGTCTATTTTCCCGTCTACTACGTCAGAAGCGGATGTTTCGTCCCTGAAGGCTTAACTACAATTGGTTGGCCTCGTTTTGTGCACGCCTTTATGATCTCTTTTTTTTTCTACTTGAGAAACTAGTCAGAAAATTATGCCCTAGGGTCTCTTGGTATGAAACTGAATATCGGTTAGTGTGCGTCTCATTTGCAGTTTGCCAACGCAGGAAAATGGTCGTGCCAACCCATCCAGCGTTGTGCAAGTTGACTTTTACGGAATTTGTATTGAGATGTATGGTGAGTGAATTTAAAAACGAATTGTTCCTTTAGTTGATGACTTATAATCTTTATTTTTCTGTGTTTCTTAGCACGGGGACGAATGCTTCGTCCCTGATGAGGGGCTGGTGATGCCCCAAACTTTGTGGGACGTTGTTGAGGTATTTTTAGGGAATTTTCTACTTTATTTTGCTATTTTATGCTGTTGGTGTATCTTCTATATTTTTTTTTCCAGGCGTCTTTGGCGGGACAGACAGTCTTCGCCATCCGCCATACGATTTTGTGCACAACGGTAGTTTTTCGATTATTTTATTTTTCGTTTTGTTCATGTTAACGTGTCTTTTTATTTTCGTTATGAGTTTGCGTTGTATTTCGTTTTGTTGTTATTCGTTCTGTCTGCTTACAGTGTCACGTCACCCTACCCATGGGTCTCCACGTCGTTGGAGATGTGGTAGAGGCTGTCTCGGCCCCTGCATGTTTAGAGCGTGGGCACTGCGTGATGTGTGGCACTTAAAGGTAAGTGACATTTTTGTTTTGTCTATGGGCTCATCTCAATAACTGGTGACGTAGGTGTCTTCACAAAGTCCATTCGGGACTATTTTAGTTCACACGATGTGTGATTGGCAGGGTTGGTTAAAGGAATCTAAAACAATAAGACGAACGTTTGGTTCGGTTTGAGAGTTAGTCATTCAGTCTGTCGACATGGTTGGGCTTCTTGTGTTCAACGTGTTGTTTTCCGTCGTATTTGGTGTATGCTGTGCCGTGTTGGCTTTTACGGTTCTGCATGGGTTGGCACCCTGGCGGTCTGATGGATCTATGATTAGACCTATGACTGGAGGGTACACACCCGTACCAACGAGTACACCAGACGGGTACGAAATACCCCTAGTTACTATCCATTCAACTCCTCCGCCGCTTCCAACACGACAACCACCTGTAATGAGAGAACCCTCATTTGTCTTGCCACCCGCACCAGCAACTGAGGTTGATCAAGACAGTGTGATGGAAACCTCCTTCACCTCCACCTTTCCACCACCTCCTTCTCCGGAGGTTACGAAAAAGTCTGTTAGGTTTTCTTCGATGATAAGAACAACTAGAGCAACTTTAAGACACGTCCCAACAAGCGGAGAGGTTCAGTGTAAGTAACTACGTGGTCATTTTGTCTTTTAGGAGTGATTTTATTCATTTCACGTTAATTTTGGTGCTATTTGTGTTTATTTTTTTTTTTTTTTTTTTTAGAAATGTGATCAAATGATGTTTATCTCTTTTTAATTGGTATGTTCTGCATGTTTGTTGTTTATTTTATTTTTTATTGGGTGTTGGTGTTGACGTTTTATTTTTATTTTTAATTCACTCGTTTTCGTTATTTTATTTTCGTTTCTTAGGTATTGAAGATGACGACATAGAAGAAGTTTAAGAAGATGATTTTTTTTTTTATTTTTGAACAGTACTTTTGAATAAAATTTTATATGTGAACTGTACCGAGACGAAGAATATGTCTAATTTTCATACGTGTGTTACTTGTTTGTTACCTCAATAATCAAGGATAGAACAATTCATGACTACTTTGTACGAATTATTCTTTTGTGCTATCCTTGCTTATTTGAGATAAACATGAACACATGACTGTAAAGAAGACAAATTTTTCGTCCTGGTACAGCACAGAATCAAGGGACTCTTGTCCCACAGTTCCCACACCCTCCTCTCACCTCACACTAGTTTTTACGTATACAAATGCAGTAAATTTAACTTTACAAAATTTATGTATTTTCAAAATTTGCACAAAATTTGCTTATTAACTTCAAAATTTTAAAGACATGTTTCTTAATTGCGTGCCTGGACCATTTTTTTTTGTACTTTCCTAAATTTTGAAAATTTCTAAATGGTCCAGAAGGGTTGTCACCACCTTTTAGAAGTTGGTGAATTCGCTCCCTTCCTTTACGTAAACACATGCCCGCGCGAAAACACAGCCTATCTAGCTTCTGTTAGGAAGGAATTAGTTCATTCCTTCCTAACGAGTGAAGTCAATTAGACTTCACTGTTAGGTATTTTTAATAAAATTACCACAAATCCATGCCCAATTTTTTCGTAAAGTAGGACTTAGAAAATTTGCACGGGCTGTACATTTTTCTATTATAATTCAGCTTTAATTGAGATAATGGTTTCTTCTTCCGTTGTAGACACGTTAGACGACACGCTAGGTCTAATTTTACGATCACGAACTGGTTTTGTTGATAAGCAAAGTTGTTTTCCTTTTTTTTTCCCTTCTGTTCGTGCGTGACTCATGACTCAAGGTTTCACTTTCAATGCTAATTATGTGGGGAAACTGGTTGTCGCTCTTGTACGAGTGAGCTTAAAGGAACATAGTCTGTGCAACTCAACTGCAAACCGTTTGACACAAAAAGAACGACGTAACGATTTAATGTTCATTGACTATTTCTCTTTGGTGAAAACGAATACCTGAGGAGATATTTAATACCTTCGAGTACTTTCTTAGGTTTTCAATATACGAGAGGGGTATAGAGGGGTAAATAGGGGTAAGAAGGGTAAATCATGTTGGGTGGGTAAAACACTTAATTGTGACGTCATTTCCGGGTGAAAAATGCATTTTTTGACGTCATTTCCGGTTTGTGACGTCATAGATCCAATATGGCGGATCCAAGATGGTCTTTCTTAGGTTTTCAATATATGAGAGGGGTATAGAGGGGGTAAATAGGGGTAAGAAGGGTAAATCATGTTGGGTGGGTAAAACACTTAATTGTGACGTCATTTCCGGGTGAAAAATGCATTTTTTGACGTCATTTCCGGTTTTTGACGTCATTTCCGGTTTGTGACGTCATAGATCCAATATGGCGGATCCAAGATGGTGGCATTTCCGGTGTGTTAGTACGTACACCTTCTTAGGCCGGAAATGACGTTAAAAAACCGGAAATTTACGTCAAAAACCGGAAGTGACGTCATAAACCGGAAGTGACGTCATAATCCAAGATGGCGGCGGTGGTCACGTGACCGGAAGTGATGGTACTACATACTTTTATCTTACTACTGACAACGGCCTGGAATATAGTGCAGGATATTTCAATGATCAATTGACCCGCCTAGGGATACGATCTGAAAGAACTAATATATGCACCCAACTTCTGCCGAGTTCTTCGAGGCTAACCTTTCATCAGCTGTTGTTCAGTTTCCGTTCTTACGGTTTTCTTCTTCATGCTTGCTACTGTTGATTCCGTTGCTATATTTTTTAAGTCCATTGTTGCGTTCAAGACAAAGAATTGTTTCTTAACTGGAGCATCAACAAGTGTATCAGGTCGTCTTACTGTAAGTCCTTTTTGACTTGACGTGCTATGGAAACCAACTTTGAAACATTTGAACCATGATACCAAATTTCTCCTCATGCCTGGTGCATACAGTACATCTTTCAGATTGAGAGTCTCTCCTGAAGAATTGATAACCATTTTCACATCACCCATCCCTTTCACGATGGAGGACCCCTCTGTTAAGTATACAGGTGGGAGAGAAGTTGTGTGGAATGTTGAGAAATAATGTATATGAGGACAAAAATGATTCATCGCAACTGTATCGAATATCCACTCGCTGTCTTGGATGTCGCTGAATTTGCTTCAACCAGAAAAATGTTGGATGGATTTCCACTGCAACTTCGAGAGTACTTTGGGTCTTCTGCTTTATTTTGAGAACAAGAATTTGCCATGTGTCCCATTTGAAGACATCTTTAACAGGTTACTTTAGACATGTTACGTTCCCTGCCACGCAATGAAGAACTTCTCCGACGATACCTTGACAGATTTTTCTGAGTACTGCTAGATTTGCTGCATTAAATACTTTCTATTCCACCATGACCGAGCACACGACAATCATATTCGGATAATAGTTTTTCAGCAACAATCTTTGCTGTGAATTTTGTATCCCCTAGGGAATATAGTCTTTCACTAACATTGCCCACTCACTAGACAGTCCGCATAGGAGTTGGTAGGCAAGTTCGTCGTCTGGTACAGTTTTCCCAACTTTTATCAACTCACTCACTGCTTATTTGACTCAAGATTTGTATTTGGCCATTGTCTCGTTAGGGGCTATAGTCAGTAAAACAAATGTCTTTCTCAGGCATCCTATATGAGCATGTCGCATGCCTCCTTGGCATCAGAGGTGGTGTGGATAAAGGGTTCGACATCATTTGTGAGGCCTAGAGCAAGCATGGCAAGAGCCCTCGATTTATTCTGATTGTAGAGTGCTATAGCCACTAGGGTCCTCTCCTCAACTTCTGCTGAAGGTGAAGTCTCGGAACCATCTATAAAACCTGTGAGTCCTCTTTCCATAAGCACCATCTTAATGTTGAATTTCTACTGCCGAAAATTATGACTATTGAATTTTATCAAACCACATGGTAGTTCCTGCTAAAGGCGGATCCATCATTGACTGTGCCATACTTTCTTTGGTTGGTAAACACACATGCTACTGAGGGATTTATCTCAACGTAGGTCTATGCCACACTTGAAGCACATGTGTATATAGGCCTAAGCATATAGGCCTAAGCCACAAATTTGAAGCACATTCAGTAATCTCATAGGCTCTTTTTAAGCACTTAAGAATGTAGGACTACGCCTTAATGTAGGCCTATGCCAGATTTGAACACATTTGTGAAGTGCACAAACCAAACAAAACGCACAGGCATATGTGAAGCAAATATGTAGGTAGACCTATGCCATTTGCATAAATAACTTTGTGGGTCTTACGTACTTTACTTGCACCATTTACTTTGCACTGCATTTGCACCATATTTCATTCACTTGTATTTGCACTAAATACTTTGCACTGCATTTGCAATATAAATTTATATTATTTATCATTTGTAATTGCACTAGATACACTGCACTGTAATTTGCACCCATAACGATATTCACCATAACATGAACAACTTTCATGATAAATACTATGCAGTCTTGGAATTTAAACGTTAGGCCTAATCATTACTTGACAAAATTGCTTAAAAAACGTAATTCGTATCCCTATATGTCAATATGTAAATATTGTAAGAAATGGCACTTTCCCATATAAAATATCGGTATTGATAATCGGTATCGGTACCAAACGGTACACAACCGATACCCTCTATCGGTATAACATTAACTTATTTAACAACAACAGTTACAACGTCCATTTTATTATTATCAAGTCAACTTTAGCTTTAGCCTAGCAGACGACACACAGTGCACTTGGCTTCAGCCTCATGCACCTTTAATTGCTGCCACATGTGGTCCCATCCAGATGCTCAGTCAACATCAGTGGTCCGGCTTCTAGGC
This sequence comes from Lithobius niger, assembly GCA_023313725.1. NCBI lineage: Eukaryota > Metazoa > Arthropoda > Chilopoda > Lithobiomorpha > Lithobiidae > Lithobius > Lithobius niger. Next base: position 22,886 of record JAHWFP010139977.1, on the reverse strand, counting down.
CAATCAGCTCCTCCCTCATCCTTAACATCCAATTGCACGTCTTTTGCTACACAAAAGAGCAGGATGCAGGCCTATTTAAAAACAAGGGCCCTGCAGATTTTCTCTCTCATTCCGACTTTTTGGACCTCAAAAGCTACCAGCCACTGAGCCCTCAGGAGTCGGATTCTCAGCAGCAGAAATTCAGAGTTAAGTAATATTGACGATCTAGGACTTAGCCGAATTTTAAAGGAGCTTCCCTTCTTTAGAGACTAAGTCCGGGTTAGTGTTTGGAAAGGGCGTATCTTATTTAAGAGCCCCCTTTCTTATTGCCTTCGGTCCCTATTAATTAGGAATGCTTTAACTTAGTTATTTTGAAGGTGTAACTTAATTAACGGAGGGATAACCCTAGCCCTCATAATTGAATTAAATAGCTTTCGGACCGTATATCTTGTGTGGACTCCCTTACTTTGCTCATTATTGCTTTTATGTCCTGTAGTTAGTAACATTGCATTAGCGCCGGCCGGTACAAATTTATTATTATTACGTACCTCTGTTATCTTCGTAAGACCTAACAATCAGGAATTACGAGAGATGAACAAATACGAAGTCTGCAATAATCATTCATCCACTGAATAAATACTACTTGTAAGCAACGCTGAAGTAGGCCTAACAACAACAAAAAAAAGCTGCATTTGTTTTTTTTTTCTTCAATGAAACGTTAAAACCAATATTGTCATTAATTTACCAGGACATTTAAACGTTTAAACACCGCCCTAACAACTCGTGTGACGATGGCTGCAATACAACAATGATAACTGACGACTAGCAATAGGCCGACGTAGTATGTGTTCCAGGCACTATATAACTTTCAGTACTTAAAGTTCTTCATTTTTATCTCACTCTTTTCTTAAATATCGTTTCTGGGCACATAACCCTTTGTTAATTAAATTCCGGGCGATATAAACCAAAGTTTCATTTCAGTTGACAGCATCTTGATTAAGAACTTGAGAACATGAATCAAAGAAGATGGCAATGGCATCAAGACTTTCCATGTAGAAAATGAAGACCAGTATTAACATGATAACCATGCCAGGTTTATTCTTAACACTATAGAATACTTCACTTAAATACATTTCCTAACACAACAGTCAAACGAAACTACCAGCCACCAGGGGCGTAGCGAGGAGCATTTTGTTGGAGGGAAGGGGGGGGGGGCAGACAGGCGGAAATTACTGACCCATCCAGTCCAGCTAGGGGTCTGGGAGAGCACTGTAAGCTCCCCCAGGGCGGCCCGGAAGCTGACGGATTTTTAAATATTTTAAAACATTTTCTGACTTCAAAGAATCGTTTTAGACATTTCCAGGCTCCGCAAAAATGGAAGAAAAAAAATGTGTTACGATGTGGCTTCCGTAGAAGCCATGCCTCATCGCAACCGGCCAATAGCCATTGTAGGCTTCCGTAGTTAACGCATAGCCTGGCCGCAGTGGCAGCAGCGCCAGAGAGGGCTCTTTGTACTGAAAACGAACCCGACATTAAACATATGCTAACTGTGTAAGTTTGTTTAAGTTTATGTTAAGTACCACAACATAACCTAGTGTCAGAAGTCAGCGGACCACCAAAAGAAAATATATATATATATACATATATATTAATGGAAAATGGAAGGATTGTTCCCGTTTGCCGACCCTCAGCCCGATTTTGAAGAAGGCACCAATCCGGCTCATGCATGGCGCAATTGGTGTGAACTTTATGAAATACTTGTATCGGCGATCGTTACTGAATCCAAGCCAGCCTCCCAACAAAGAAGTTTATTGTTGAACGTAATCAGGCGGGCCGGTCTTCGAGTATATAAAACATTAGAATTTAATGCTGAACAAAGTGGTGCCAACCAAACGGCCGAACATATTTTAGACGCCATGACCAAACACTATACGCCAAACGTGTCCCTCGCTACTCAATTATTTGGTAAGTGTAAACAAAAACCAGGACAGACAATTAATCAATATGTGGCGGAATTAAAATTGCTTGGAGCAGATTGTGAATATGGTGAGGCTCTCGTGTGTGATAGACTGATTGCGGGAATCCGTGACATGAATCTTCGTGAGAGACTAATGCGTGACCAAACAATCAAGCTCCCCGATGCCATAAAAATGTGTCGTGTTGCTGAAGTGGCAAGGACTCACGTGCAAACAATGCGAGATAGCGCTGAAGTCCACCAACTTAGTAAGTCCCAAGTCCAACGCAGGCAACAGCGCTACCAAGACCAAAAACAACCTTCCGATCATCGGTCAGAAGACAATTACGGCGCTAGACCTAAACAATGCCAACAAAGTGCAATTGGCTCGTGTGGCAAATGTGGACACTCGCATGAACCTGGAAGGTGCAGGGATAAAGGTCAACGTTGCCATAACTGCAATAAAAATAATCATAATCAAGCCGTGCTAAAAAGGTTGCTTTCCTTGGTGAAAATGACGAACAAGATGATGACTATGATGATGAGGATGAGTTGAACGGTAAGAATGACTGGTTCTATCCCACCAGAATTAACGGTAAGCCAACACTAAACTTAAAATGGACACAGGTGCAGACGCAAATGTTTATCCATTAAAACTATTTACTGAATTGAAACCCAAACCAGCAATAACAAAGTCGCACACTGTCATTACTGCTTATGGTGAACTCCAGTCTCAGTGATAGGAACATGTAATTTGCAGTGCCAAATCAAGGACCGTGACGAAACACTCCCATTTTATGTTGTGTCTGTAGATGGTCCCCCTATACTAGGTGGACAAACATGTGAATCACTTGGTCTCATAAAACGACTGTGCCAGGTTACGAAACAAACTATGGCTACAAAACTGAGTTGCAAGGACGCAACCAAAACGGTACCCACAGTAACCAACTCGCCAGAGTGTTCGTTAAAATTAGATCAATTTAAGGACGTCTTCACAGGCTTAGGACAACTTCCAGGAACCCATAAACTATACTTAAAGCCAAATGCTGTGCCAGTTGTAACTGCAGTGAGAAAAATATCACATGCAATACAAAATGATGTCAAACAAGAGCTCGACAGAATGGAAAAGCTGGGCGTGATCTCGAAAGTGACCCGGCCCACAGCATGGGTCAACCCAATCATGATTGCATGCAAAAATGATGGGCGACTTCTCATATGCCTTGATCCATGAAGGCTAAATGAAGCACTACAACGTGAACATTATACCTTGCCTACGCCGGAAATTACAAACTGGGTGGTGCGGAAAAATTCTCAGTGCTCGACGCCAGCGATGCGTTCTGGCAAATGTGCCTGGATGCCGAGTCCTCACTTCTGTGTACTTTCATCACGCCATGGGGCCGTTATAAATTTGAAGTGGTACCTTTTGGGGTCAAAGTTGCACCAGAAATGTTTCAAAAGGCGATGGATGCTGTCTTTGAAGCGGAACCATCAATCCAGCCATACTTTTATGATGGAGCCCTGTCTGGAAGGGCTGGACAAGACCACGCAACTCAATTAAAAACAGCCTTGCAGCTTGCTTGTGACAACAACCTGAAGCTGAATCCAAACAAATGTACCATCAATAAGGGCAAAATCAGGCTACTGGGCCATGAAATCTCTGTAAAGGGAGTGTCTGTGGATCCACAGAAGATTGCCGCCATCCAGCAAATGAAGCCCCCCTCAGACAAAAAGCAGTTACAACGGTTCCTCAGGATGGTGACATGTGTGACCAAATTCATATCAAACTTGTCGCCAGCTACTTATCACCTGCGACAATTGCTGCTACAGAACATTGCATGAATGTGGGATGCCATACCATGACCGTGAGTTCGACCTGTTAAAGGACAAGATCACCAACACTCCTGTACTAGCTTACTTTGACCCAGAACTCCCAGTCACTATTTCAGCGGATTCAAGCTCGTTTGGTGTAGGAGCGGTGCTTCTTCAAAACCAAAGGCTTGTTGCATACACGTCAGCCGCACTCACGCCGACTCAGTAAGGCTATGCACAAATTGAGAATGAGCTCCTGGCCTTGGTATATGCATGTGAAAAGTTCAACTACTATGTATTTGGCCGTCCAATAATTCTGGAAACTGACTACAAACTACTCCTAGGCTTACAAGCCAAACCCTATGATGCCATGTCTCCAAGACTGCAACATCTCACTCTGCGCTTACTGCGATATGACTTCGAACTGCGGTACATACCCGGAAAAGATCTCGTAGCTGAGGACACTCTCCCCGAGACCCTGTCGGTGTGACAGCTTTGTCAGCGAAGATCGGCCACAAGACATCCAAGACAGCCACAAGACACCAGTTCGTGCCTACTGGTGCAAGTTACAGACACTCAGCTAGAAGAACTCAAATAGAAGTCAAGGCAGACCCAGTTCTCTTGCAAGTATACGAGTACATCACATCAGAATGGCCTCAGCAGAGGCTAATTAGAGACCCTGAGCTCATGCATTACTACCACATAGCCGAATTATACATCGAAGATGGCCTCATCTGCAGAGGGGCAAGATTACTGATCCCTCGTCTTAGCCGAAAATGAACACTGCAGGCAGTACATTGCGGAAATCGTGGAATAGCAGCCTGCAAGGCCAAGGCACGCGATAGTGTATATTGGCCCAGCATCAACAACGACATTGTCAACATGATCAAGACGTGCATCCCATGCCAACAAATCCAACGGAGCAGCAATAAACAACCACTGCTAAGCTGTGATCCACCCCAAAGACCCGGGCATCGTGTACGTGCAGATTTCTGCAAGTTACATACCTGCTCCTAATTGTCGACTATTCCAAATATGTAGAACTGCACTTGATGTCATCCACAACAGCATCACAAAGCATACGGGCCCACCTTTGCACGACATGGGATCCCCGAAGAATTTGTGTCCGACAATGGTCCTCCCCACGATTCCCAGAAACTGAAAGAATTCTTCAAAGAATAGGGTGTGACACACAATCCAGTAAGTCCCAAATTTCCACAATCGAACGGCCAGGTTGAGAGAGCCGTTGGCACCATTAAAGCCATGTTACGCGAAAATGCATCGAGGATGGAAAGGACTTGTATGTCGCGCTCCTTGAGTATCGAAACATACCTACTGACGACCTCCCATCACCATCGGAGATGCTGATGGGCCGCAAGCTTCGAAGATTTGTGCCTATGCCTCGAAAAAATCTGCAGCTTAAATTCAACTGCTCACGGTTCTAGGCCGCCCTGAAAGCTCGACAAGAAGTGCAACAGCACACAGTCAGTGACAAGTGTAGGCCGCTCAAACCACTTCACTGCAATCAACCTGTCTGGTTACAACGGGGAAAGAGTTGGATGCCTGCCATTGTAGTGAAATCACCCGCCCGCGGTCTTATGTAGTGCGTACCCAAGATGCAGGAATCTACCGCCACAACGGACTCCATTTACGTCCAAGAATTGGAATTAACCCAAACGAACCAACCACCCCACCCAACGTAGAGGACCTCTTCCCTGTTGCAGTGCCCTCTATAACTTTGCCACGTCCACCTGAAGTGAACCAGCCAACTATACCGCAAGCAGGACAGAGAGTCACTCTCTTTGGACGGCCTATCAGTCCACCCGTAAGGCTGGATATCTGAAAATCCTTCTTCTTCTTCTTCAAGAAAGTGCCCTGGAGACCTGTTACTTTTATAATCATTATTTTTTTTTAAATCAGAATTTTGTAACCCTAACATTACTATATCTGTAGCCATGCAAGGTTAGCCTAAAAAAAGGAAGGGGGGGCATGTTACGATGTGGCTTCCGTAGAAGCCATGCCTCGTCGCAACCGGCCAATAGCCATTGTAGGCTTCCGTAGTTAATGCATGGCTTGGCTGCAGCGGCAGCAGTGCCAGAAAGGACTCTTTGTACTGAAAACGAACCCGACATTAAACATGTGCCAACTGTGTAAGTTTGTCTAAGTTCATGTTAAGTACCTCAACATAACTAAATGAACCATACGGAAAGAGGTTTTAAAAAAAACTCTTTCCCGTGGTTTGACTAAGGGCGGATGCAGAAAGTTGGCTTGAGAGAGGGCCGGTTTTCCAAAAAATCTAAGGAATTTTTTTTTTACAATTTTTGCTACCTTCCCCCCCTCATTTGCACACGGGCACACACACACACACACACACACACACACACACACACACACACACACACACACACACACACACACACACCTACACATAACCCGTTATTTTCGGCCCTAGAAAAATGGCAGGTGATCAGGATGCTTGCTGCAACAATCAGGATGCTTGTTGCTTGGCTGTAACAACGCTCTGAAAAAAAAACTACATTCCTGTGGCAAATCATCAACCAGTATGTGTAAAAAGGTACACAATAATGCGAAGTGGGATTGAAGAAATATTAGATGAAAGAGGGATTGATTTTTGCATGGCAAGAAGCACTTTGTGCGGGTATATCGTTATCGACAAAAGGCAACAAACGATCGCACGTGTTCCATTCAAGCTAAATGCTGTTTTTCAAACCAGTTCTTTTAGTGAATTAATGTTTTTTTTTCATCTATTGCAAGCACAATTTTTTTTAACTGTTCCTTTCTCTTTGTGGGGGGGGGGGGGGGGGGTTGGTCCTAACCAAAGCTATCTCAGTTAGGGTTGTCTCTAATGCCAACTGTAGAAGAATGATCAATCCCTGAAGAATGATCGTGCCCATATAAACTGAACTGTCGTACCTACTGCTATTTTTTTACGTATGAAAAGCTAGTGAGTTAATTAAAAATTAAAACACTGCCATTTTTTTTACCTAGTTTCGTTTCTGTAGTATACCACCATTCAGTATTTTTTTTTGTTCATGCCAACCTTTGTGTTATTACGACCATTTTCAACTTCGTACAGACATATAGCTATGATTAAAGAATCTGTATTTTAACTAGGCCTATCGTTAAGGTAATTCTCTCTATGTGACGCGAGCAAAGAAACCTTTCTTTTGCAGTATTCAATAAACAATTGTAAAACCTTAAAACAGTTTTTTTTTAACTAGAGTCGGCAAATGATTTTAGTATTTTTTTATGGTCAGAAGTTTTTATGGTCATGGGTAGCCTAGCTGTTAACCTTGTAGTTTTTTTATATCCATTACCTAATTGGTCGGTTGGGTGTTAAACTAAGCTGAGTCGGTTCCTAGTTTGGATCACACCAGCTAATTAATTAGGCTAATTAGGCTAACTCAAAGGGTTTAATGGAACAGCATTTTCTTTTGCTTGTACGGTTTTTCTTTTGTGGCATTTGTTTTATAGACACTATCAAAATGACACTATACTTCTGTATTCGTGATATTCCAACTTAATTCTTTTTCCTGGACGTATTGGCTTCTAAGCAGCTGTTCACTCATGTAAATCGTACAATAGTCGAGGTGCCAACTATCCTGTTATCAATCAGTAGGCAATGTCTGATGCGACTGTAAATCCTGTTGATAACGAATGAACCCGTCCTTTATAATAGAGACTGGGAAGGAGAGAGACTCTTTGCGTTAAAAAGCATCCATCCTATAAGCCATTATATTCCCTTCATTTGTTACCGAACCCGAATGAATATCATCCAGCTGTATAAGTAGTCAAAGTCATTTTAACAAAACTAGAATATGTATGTAACCAAGAATTTATAAATTCTGTATCTAAATAAAGAGAAATATTGACTTTTATTTTGAAAACTGCACGCATAAAGTCGGATTGAAGTTAAAAATGCTGTTAACTGCTGGTATTATAACTTCGCTGATCCGAAGACAGCTTTGATTTTGCCGAATTTTGCCGACTTGAGAAAAGTAGGGGGGCAAGCTGCCCCCCTCCCCTTGTCCTCCCCTTCGCTACGGATCTGCCAGCCAATGACTAAAGTTTGAGAAGTACATTTGTTTTTGAGAGCTGGTGCAGCCTACAAACGCAAAGCATGTGGCGGCCATCTTGTCGGAAGTGACAAGAGGAAAGCAAGCGATAAGAACAACAAGGCTCTTTCTCTTGTCAATACCTGGGCGCTAGTGGCCAATCAATCTAATGCATGGAGTAAGTAAGCGATCAATTTAGATATACAACTTAGATTTGAATAATTAATAAATAATGTAACCAGAATAAAGATCACCTTAAACATCAGCTAATTAACCAATATAGCCTATAGCCAACCTACAAATGAGAGCAATGAAAAAAATTATTTAATTTTTTCAACAGATTCTATGCAAAGTAATTACTTCTTGAGAAATGCGGCAAAAAGAAAAACTTCATGATTTCCACTGGTTCGTAGAGCAGAACATATGAAAGAGTTTTATTTCTTAGATATGTACTGAAGTGTTAGGCTAGCATAGGGAAGCACACAGGTAAAATTAGGCAAGATAGATAGAAATTTGCGTGAGTGACATGTACCCGCTGAGTGTATAGTTTTTCCATTCAGACAATCTAAAGTTTTGTATACACAGAATCAAAAAGTACATTGTGATTTAGCAAAGAAATGGAATGCATATGTTGCCATGATTGTTGTATTGTAATTTAAAAGTCTAGGTTTTTTTAGGGTTTATGCTCCACAAAAAGCTCCGAAACCCGTTTTTAGTCGAGGATTGTTATACTTTTAATTAATTAGGTTCATTAATAATTACTCGTAAATATGTTTTTAACATTTTATCAGTTATAAATATATTCTGAATTTAGCACAATTAGCACATTTAGCACCGCTCTCTGATAATTAAAATATCGGTATCGATATGGGTATCGGATCCGGTAATTATACCGATGCACAATCCAATACCACCTATCGATATTACATTAACTTATTAACTACAACAGCGCTTTACGACGTCCATTTCTTATTATTATTATTAATTAATAAACCTGATTAAACCAATTATAGTGAGAGTCGATTTGTTTCCTCTTGCGAATACAGCGATCGGTATGGCTACTAATTGTCTAACACGTGTGATACCCCTCCTAAGAATACAATCCTAACACCCAAATAATTTCGTGGCCGCGGTTCCACGACGCATATGCAACCGTAAAACTAGTGGTCGCTTGCAAGTCTAGCTTTTTTGCCTCAATCCCCCCATACATGTTTTGATCAACTGCGTCGGATGCCATGGCGGCACGCACCTCTCAATTAAAGACGAGCCCACTACGATTCTTCAATCGGTTTCATTTTAAACTGTAAGTTTAATTAGTACACTAGTGAACTGAATCAACATTAAAAATATCCAGCATCGTTTGGCAGTTTTATGATACGGGTGGCCTCCAAACCGTTTAGTCTCGGCGTTTTGCGCATTTCATTTATGCGACTGCAACGTTGCCATATCGCACGACTGATGAGGATGAAATATTGAAATAGCACAGTCATTGCCCAAAAGTAGTTTTATGAATTTGATCCCCCCTCCCCTCCCTTAACAACAAAAAAAAAACAAAAAACAAATGTCATACAGTATAAGTTGTTTTAAATATTTCTTCTTCCCCCACCCTCCCGTAAAAAGTACTACGCAGTAAAGTCATGAAAGATTGTCCAAACACGTAGCCCAAGCCTACGTTGATTTCGCGCATGCCGGCATTAGACTATATAACTTTGTTATCTAGTTCGTACGTACGAGATCAATGCCTACGTTAGTGGTCTGTAGAATAAAATTGATCAAGTTGCCAATCATTGGTCGGTTGGTGGTGACATCAGCCGCTGACGAATGCTACATAGTTCCCAGTAATTGGTCGTGGATGGATGACGTCAGTCGGCTGAAGAAAAAATAACGAACCTTGTACATTTGCTGCGAACAAAAATCTTTGATTATTTCTAGTGGAGGATTTCCCCAACGGATTCGACCTGTTTCCGAACTTACACCTAGAAATGTGCCATAGAATCTGTGTGCAAAATTGGACACAAATCCGATAATTTGTTAAAACGTTATAGCGCGAAAACACAGACAAACAGACACCCAGACAGACACCCAGACAGACAGACAAACCGTTCGCATAAGAGTCTAATCGACTCTAATAACATGGCTTAGCAGACGACACTCACTCCAATAGCTATGTGCACTTGACTTCAACCTCCTGCATTTTAATTGTTGCCAGATGCGGTCCTATCCATATACTCAGTAGAACTCAGTGATCCGGCTCAAGAGCCACTCAGCTTCCCCCTCAACTACAGCATCCAATTGCACATCTTCTGCAATACAATAGAACAGGATGTGATCCCCTTTATAAGAAGAACACTGGCATGTTTCACTCTCTCACCCAACTTTCTTGGACCTCAAAAGCCACCAGTTATTGAGCCCTGAGGAGCAGAACTTCCCAGCAGCATTTATTAGAGGTAGCCGAATTTTAAGGAGCTTCCCTCCTTTGGAAACTAAGTCCAGTCTAGTGTCAAGAAAGGGCGCATCTTATTTAAGATCTTCCCTTTCTTATTCCCCTTGGTCCCTGATTAATACAGAGTGCTTTCATTTAATGTTAGAGGTTTAAAAGAATTTTAAGGAGGGAGGACATAACCCTAAATAACTGAATTAAATTGTTTCGGACGAAGCATCTTGTGTGCATTCCCTTACTTTACTCATTAATTACCTTTATGTGCTGTTGTTAGTATTCTTGCATTAGCGCCGGCCGGTACGATTATTAGCATCGTACCTGTGTTATCTTCATAAGGCCTTATACAATAAGAAATTATGAGAGATTTACAATGGTGTCGAAGTAATATTCGAATAATACCCACGCCCTTATCATTAAGAAAATGACAGCACGTTACGGATTTTGAGCAAGGAAGCGAGTTTTGAGAATAAATAAAAATCAGAGCACATAGGCTACCTTAAATAAAGAAAAAGAATTCAGTTAAACAAGATCGAATTACAAGACATAACCATGCCTAGCCATAAGAAGAATACTACACCTAGTGGAAATGCTAAAAAGGCTCCTAAAAATGGGAATAATTTAAAGCGTTCAGCTAGCAGTAGAACTCTTGTGAAGCCCCGTCGCCTAGCAGACATGCAGGTGCAGGCCGACAATACACCTGTTCCTCCCAGACAGCAGGCCGCTTATGCACCTGTTCCTGAGATGCTGCCTCTCGTTTCCTTATAACGGTATTATAAAAAACAAAATTGTCATTCTCCGTCCTGAGATAACCTTAGCAGTTGAAAAGGAAGTTATTTCTATTTCCTCTTCATTTATTTGTAGCTGGTCATTTTTAACTCATGTCAGACATGGCTTATGGCTCATGGCTGAAAAGTAAATTGTTTTTAAGTTCTATGCAAGCCCAATAAAATTTCATTTCCAGAAAAAAAATTTCTGAGGGGGGGGGGGGAAGGTGACACAGGTGTGACATAATTTTTCAGGGGAGTGTGAGTATGCGTGACAAAACGTGACATGGGAAGGGAGGGGGTCAAAATTGGCCAAAAATAGCGTGACATACTTTATGAACGGTCCCTTATGGCCAGTCTAGAAGTATGATCACAAGAAGTACAGTCACAAGGGAAGGAGGAGAATGAGTATGCGCCTCTTTAGTACACAGAAATCCCACAAACTTTCTTAAGGTCCCAGGTCCATTAAAAGAAGGAGCAAGGAGCAAGTCAAGATCTCCTACGATATTAAAACTGACCCTTAAATTAATTAATGTAAAAGGCTTAAACCTTCTAAAAGTTAGAAAGATAATCATGCATTCCCTCCTAAAATCCATCCATGCAAAAAACCAAGTGCAAACTAGGATTCCTTTACACTCAAAAACAGTTAAATTAATTTATTGAACATCAACAGATAACAGTTACTGTACAAATTAAAATAACATTCATTTCCCATCAGTAATTCGAGATTAGACCGTGTATAAAAGTCGTTAAGCCTAGCTAAATACATTAAGTTGTTTACAGAAAATTTAAACAATTCTTCAAGGTTAATACTATATCAAAAACTCTTCCAGGTAATTATCTAGATTAGGGGCACCATGCCAAATCACCTAATTTTTGTACTAACCGACGCTACTCTTCATCCTGACATCGTTTCGCATCATAAAACTCGGGGGAAAAGGGTGTAAGGTTGTAAAAAAAAAAATTTTAAAAGACGGAAAATGCTAGTCACAGAAACGTTAAAGCAGCGGCAGCGACAGCCATATTGTGAGGGAAGAAGGGTAGCCACAAAACCCGATTTGCACCTCACTAAAAGTTTGTAGAAATAACCTAACCTACCTTACCTAACCTAACTGACAATAACAACAAAACCACACGAAACTGGCAATAACAAAACAACGAAAGAAAAATTTCCGCAAACGTTTGTTGTTGTGCTAATCGGGTTTTCCAGCTACCCAGCTTCCCGAATCAAACACCTTGCAGTATGGTTGCCACCGCTGTAGGTTTAGCGTGTCTGTGACTAGCAGTTTATGTCTTGTGAATAATTTTTTGAGAAGTTTATAAACGTTTCCCCCGTATTTTGTGATGCGAAATGGTGTTAGAATGAAGAGTAGCATCTGTTAGTACAAAAATTAAGTCATTTAGCGTGGTGCCCCTAATCTAGATAATTACCAAAATCTAGATTAAGGGCACCACGCCAAATCACTTAATTTTTGTACTAACCGACAATCGAGGGGTTCGACTGCTGCGATGCGCCGGGTTGCCCATTGCTGACGATCCCAGACAAGCACGAAATGAGAGGATTGAAAACCTTGGCAGTGTGACGGTTTATTTCAGAGCAGGACATGAACCAGTAACACTGTCGGAGGCCATCTTTCCATCTCTCTCTCTCTCTCTCTGGTTGCTACCAGGTGGCATTCGTGCGCTCGAGTTGGTGAAGGCCAACTGTGTGAAGGATGCGTGGGTCCTGGAGGGCCTTGCACCTTCACACGTTCTCCCCTCTCCAGAAAATGAGGCATCGTCGCCCCAAGGTAGGCTACCTTAAAATTAACAATTCGTTACTAAGACTGGTCCTCCTTAAAAATAATTACATATTCAATCGTTTACATTTTGCGGTGTGGTTGACAATTCTTCGTTTCACGTCTTGATTCTTGGATTAATTAAAGAAGAAAAACTTCTAAAAAGGAAACGAGCATTGCTCATGCTCGCACTGTTGCTTGTACGATCTGCGCACTGATTCTTCACTGCTTTTGCCACAGTCCATGCTTTCACACAGTTCGTGAGAATTGCATAGTCCATGGTTTTCACCTTGGTCACATCGTCTTGCACCGATCTTGCTTCGTGGGTTTGCAAAACTGCTGTGCACTTTTGGTTTGCGTCCCGAGGGTACGTTTTTAGTTCAATGAAGTGAAGCATTAGTGTATATGTTGCAGTTTGCATTTTGCCCATTGCACATTTGCGCCCCGAAGGTACGTCTTAGTTCACAAGAGAAAAAAAAAATTAGAATAAAAATAAAGGCCATGGTATGTTGTCATGTTTGCATCACACTTGCACTTCGCACTATTGCGCCCCGAAGGTGCGGCTTAGTCCTTGGACCCTCATGTTGCTCTGCACTGTCGTTGAGAGGTGGTGTTGGCGTTGCGCTGCGGGTCCGGTGCTGGGATCGTGAGTCCTGGTTGCACGACTCCTCCTGGTGGTGCCTCCTCCACTGCTACCTTGCTGACGCCGGATTTTCGTTTGAGAACCTGTCTTTCGGGAATTTTGGATTTCATTGACCACCTTTCACTTTTTAATCCCTTGCGTCTCGTCGTGGTCATTCTTTTGACTTATCCAATTGTCTTGGTTCAAACTTGTTTTTCACCCGGTCAACTGCCATGGTGGCAGTATGCTTGGTCACCTCTTGAAGTCTTGCTCTTCGTCAGCACTTCCCTTTTCCCTTCACAGCCGTGCTCCTGCCGTCTCCTCCTCCTCCTCTTACTGCGCCTTGCACACTTCAGTCCACTCCTCATCCTCTAAGTTTTGAAATGGTAGAGTGGCGATGAAGCATACAAAGTCTTTCAGGTGCGCTGGGGCCTTTTTGACTCTGCCTGCCCTGGTGGTTGTCGTTGGTTCGTTGTTTTCGTCGCTGTCTGTGCCTGATGAGGTTTGTTGATCGTTGCCTCGCTGCCAGTCTGGGTCCGACTCTGGCTCGGAGCTAGTGGATCCGGTGTCGTCATCATCTTCTTCAGAGACTTCTAGATCTGACTGGTTATCAGGGGGACGATCATGGTTGGCGTTGTCGTCGGTGATAGTTGAGGGCTGTGGTTGCGGTTGTGGCCCTTTGCGGTCCATGGTCACTGGATCCCAGTATGGTTCCAGGTCTTTCGCATTTATTACTTTGGTGTCAGTGGCGTCGTTGATGGAGGTGATCCTGTTTTTCCATGACTCGGTACGGTGCCTTGAATACCGGTTCCAGTTTTTTTGCTATGCCTTTGTCGGCATTCGACAGGACATGGTTCCTCGTTTTGACCAGTTCTCCCACCTTGAAGACTGTCCTGCGATGTTTTGGATCGTAGCCTTTCTTGGCTCCTCGTGTTGCCTCTGCTAGGTGAGCAGCGAGTAGAGATCGTAGGTCGTCTCTTTGACTTTTCGTGTTTCGTCGGCATATTCTTCTGGTGTCATCCGAGTTGTCGTGTGGGGCAGGCTGATGATCTTGAGGGGCACTCTCGGGTCTCTGAGATGCAATAGATAGTACGGTGTCTCCCCAGTACTGATGTGTGGCGAGGTGTTGATGGCGTACTGGAGAGTCAGCAGTAGCGGTCCCCAGGCTGTTTTGTGGTCTTGGAGGAATGCACGAATGCACCCCTTCATCGTCCGATGGGCTCTCTCTGTGGCATTCGCTTGTGGGTGATATGCCGTGGTGCGGTGGTGACGGATGCCTGTGGTTTCTAGCAGGTTCATGAACATCTTGGAGATGAACGCTGCTCCATTGTCTGAGACCAGTATGGCTGGCGGGCCATGTTCGTCGAGAATGTGTTCCTTGAACTTGCGTGCCGCAGTCTCAGCAGTTGCCACTTTGGTTGGACGAAGCCACACGAACTTGGTGACGTAGTCCATGATGATCATTATGAACTTATGGTTGTGCGTTGATGCGGGCAGTGGTCCGACGAAGTCAATCCCCATCATGTGGAACGGGAATGCTGGGATGACTGGTTGCATGTCACCTATGCGTCTCTTGCTGCGAGGTTTTGGCGATTTGGCACACGAGGCATGACCGTACATACGCTTTACAGTCAGAGAACATGTGTTGCCAGTGTGCCACCGCTCTCAATCTTTGCATGGTTTTTGTCACGCCCAAGTGTCTTGCCTGTCTGTGGTCGTGGCAGTCCCTTAGGTACGTGTGGCGAAGCGTCTTTGGCACGTAGATTCGCCATGCATGTTCTGGATGACCTCTTGCCGGAGCCAATGGATCGATGTAGTACAGCACTCCGTCAGTGTCGAAGGTGTAGCTGCGACGAACCTTGTTGACGTAGTTGTAAGTTTCGTCTTTGCCAGCTATTTCTGGTCGAGATAAAGCTTTGGAGATTCGTCTTGCGACTGGGTTGGCTTCTTGTGCCGTCTTCACTTGCATCTTGTCGCGGATGTCAATTTCTGGCTGGGTTCTGATGTACAGTAGTGGGTACATCGTTTTCTTGTGTTCTTTTACCAGTTCCTCGATTTTGGTTGTCTCGTTCGGTTTGTCTCTTTCGGTGGTGGTTCTCTCGTCTTCGTCGTCGGATTTGTCGGGTGCTGGATTGCGTGATAAGGCATCGGCTACGATGTTGTCCTTGCCGGGTCAGTGGATGACTGAGAAGTCGAAGGTCTGAAGCCTTATTGCCCATCGGGCTGTTCGAGCTGAAGAGGTTTTCTTCGAAAGAATCCATTTTAGGGCTGAGTTGTCCGTGATGAGGAGAAACTTGTTGCCTGCAAGGTAGGTCTCCCAGTGCTCGATGGCTTCGATGGCTGCGAGTGCCTCAAGCTCGAAGACCGGGTATTTTTTCTCTCGATCCTTGAGCATTCGGCTGAAGAATTCGATCACCTTGGTTTCTCCGTTGATGCTCTGGGTCAGCATGGCTCCAAGACCTTCCGTCGACGCATCCGACTCGACGATGAACGGTTGCGAGAAGTCTGAAAGTGTGAGGATGCCTGCTGTCAGTAGCTTGCTCTTCAGAGTTTGGAAGGCTTTCTGGTGTTCATCATTCCACTGGTACATATGGTCTTTCCTCGTGAGGTGATGGAGAGGAGCCGCAATGGAGGAGAAGTGGTCGATGAGCTTCCTGAAGTAGCCACATAGGCCTAAGAAAGCTTCCAGCTTCTTTCTCGTGGTTGGGCGAGGGCAGTTTCGGATTGCAGTCATGTGTTCTGTCGACAGTTCTATGCCTTTCGCTGTAACTTTTATGCCAAGAATATTTAGCTCCAGGACACCGAAGTAACATTTTTTCGCTTTAAGGTGAAACCAGCAGCTCTTAGTCATCTGAAGATCTCCTTGATGGCCCAGCAGTGTTCTTTCCACTTGCGTGTCGCGACCAAGATGTCATCATTGTACAAAATGCACACGTGATTGATGAGGTCACCGAGGATCAGGGTCATGGTTCGTTGGAAGGCTAGACTGGCTGTCTTCAGGCCGAAAGGTAAAACCTTAAATTTAAATGCGCCGCGATGGCAGACGAACGTTGTGCAATCCTGGCTCGCAGGGTCCAGTGGGATCTGGTGGAACCCCTGCTCGCCGTCCAGAATGGAGATATACTTCGCTCCAGCGAGGAAGTGAAAGACTTCGTCCGTCTGCGGCATCGGGTAGTTGTCGGTTTCAATCCAGGAGTTGAGGTAGCGGTAATCGAAAATCGGTCTGAATCCCCCTCCGTTCTTCTTTCGTTTGAGGAAGAATGGTGATCCCCATTGACTGTCTGAAGGCTCGATCCGTCCCGACGCTAGAAGCTCGTCGACCATTTTGTTGATTTCTTTCTTGATGGCGGGAGATGTGGAGTACACTCGTTGAGACATTAGCTTTGCCTCCGGGTTTAGTTTAATATGGTACTCGTTGCCTTTTAGCTTTCCCGGTGTGCCTGGAAAGATGTCCTTGTTTTGCTCAAGGAGCCAGTCCAGGAATTCAAATTTCCCTTCCGTGAGGTTGTTGAGCTTCTGTCCCTTCCAGTGTTTGGATGAACCATGCAGAGTTTTGGACTGGTGTGTGAGGATTCGCTGCATGTGCGGAAAGCGGGGACGAGTGACGGATGTCCGCATCAAAATTGCCTATGCAGTTCGCGTGATCCACATGTAGTTTGGCTTTCCTGGCGTAGTCTCGGCCTAGGATGTAGCTGATTGCCAGGTCGTTAACCACGATGAACTCCAGTGTGAGGTGCTTTCTGTGCGTGATGATGGCGACTTTGATGGTCCCCACTGGCGTAATGCCTGGTTGTCCATTGGCGAGGGTTGGAGACAGTCCTGTGAATGGTTTTATCTCGTTTATGGCGTTTGGATTTAGCAGGTTGAGCCAGTCTGTGCGAATGTAGCTCGCTGTCGAACCTGAGTCAAGTCTTGCATAAAAACCGTTGCTGTAGGCTACAGTGTGCATGGATTGCATGTCTTCCGATGGTCCAATGTTCACGGCTTGCGGCAGTGGCCATTGCTTTCTTGGTTTCCTTGGCTGGTCGCACAGTGAGGAAATGTGCCCAATTTCGTTGCAGTTGTAGCAAGTGACATTTTTGTGCCATGGCTTTGGACTTGGCGGTCGTCGCTGAGTCGTTCCGGTCGCTTGAGGTTGCGGCTCTGCTTGTTGCAGATTTGAGGCAGGTGCGGCTGAGGGAGATAGGAAGTGTTGTGCCACTGGGTTGAGCACTGATGCGTAGGTCGCCTGAGGAGTTTGTTGACTCACCGTGGTTGTTCGGTCGATTAGTGGCGGTGGAGGCACCGAGGTAATTTGTGCAAGAGCATGGTTGCTGCTGTGACTTGGTGCTGAGCTTGTCGCCGGTGCATGTTGCTGCTGTGGCTGTGCTGATCGATTCTGCTGTTGTTGCGTTTGAGCAAATCTGGGTGTTGGAACTCTGGCGTCCTTCTTGTTGGCGTCTTGATCGCTCTCTGGGAAGCGGATGTAGCCTGGCAGGCTATGTAGCGTTGCAATCAGTTCCTCTGGTGACGTTGCTTTGATAAAGTTAATTGCAATCTGTCTCTTTTCAACATCTTGCCTATGATCATGTTTACTTGCTCTTGCTTTGACATCTTGAATTCCAATTTGTTGATTTGGTATACCATTTTCATGATGAAATTTATAGGCGGTTCTAGGTACTGCTGTTTAGTGTTGTTGATTTTTTCCATACGATCCCTGTCCGAGGCATTTTTCTTGAACATGAGTTTGATCGCTTTTTTGGCTTCGTACCAGGTATTTGGTTTGACAGGTAGTGAGCTCCACCAGTGCCTGTTTGTGCCATGGAAGCATGTTTGCAACATTTTTTGCAGGTCACTGTCTGTAATGGTTTTTTCTGTTAATTGGCTTGTGGTGTCAAGCAACCACGAGTTGAGATTCGTTTCCTCCAGCAGGGGTTGTAATTTTAGGTTTCCTGAAGTGACTGCACTTGCAAGTTGTGAAATCCACAGTGGTGGTTCATTTTGGCATTCTTGTTGCAAATTCGTTTTATTTGTTGCAAAATTGCTGGCTAGGGCATAGGCATAATCGTCTCTGGTCATTGCTTTGCTGATAGTTTCCAAAGTTCGTAGTGTTTGGTACAAAATTCGGTACAGTAGCGATTGGTGCATTTGGTACGATGTTCGGCAAATTTGTAGCCAAATTTGGTGCTAGATTGACCAGTCTGTACGGGGATGGTGCTAAGTATTTGGCGGGTGTGTTTACGATGTTGGATGGGTCTTGGGTTTGCATTTCCCGAAATTTGTTTGCCCATCCTTGATTTTCATCAACAAGCACTTCGATTTGGTCTTTTAATTGATTGATCCCTTCTGCTTGGTCTTTTAGCAATTTATTTTCCTCTTGAAGGGCATTCATTTGTAATTGCATTTAACGTAACGCATTTGCGAGATCGTCATTACTGTTTGCCGAGCGGCGATTTTGGTTGTGGCCGGTGCTGCCATCTGGCGTGAATGGCAACCTGAGGTCGCTCATTGGCGTGGTGGGTATAGATGCGTCAGTGGCATTCAACAAATTTGGGTTTGGCATTTTTGCGGGCGTAATTGGCACGTTCGGCTCTTGATTATCGATTAGGATGGAACAATTGTTTGATTTCGCTGCGTTGTTTTCGTTCACGCTTGCGTTCATAGTGTTTTATTTGACGAAATGTGGTCGGCAATTTACAAATTCCCCAAATGGCGTCGTTTGCTTATTGTTTGTAAGTAGTTCTTTGTGCGCAGTTTGTGTTCATGGGCACTCGCTACGCTGCGTGACTTGCCCCTCAGGAATGTGGGAGAGAGTGCGAGTGTAGACCTGCGCCAGAAAATAGTCCCACTTGCTTTTGCGTTAATAAACGTTCGAATAACATGAAAATTCGCCAGAGTGGTTGGTTTTCAATACAATTTACAGTCAATTTCGTTTTGCAGTTAGAAAGTGATGTCAGATTTGCAGATTGCGAATTTGAGTTTCAAAAATTTTTTGAAAATGAGTTTGCCGATCGTCGGCCTTGCAATGACGACATTGATTACTGGTTATTTGCAAATAAATGATGTTCATACACTTTTGTGCCGTTCCAATGCTTCACAGTTCAATTCTGAATAAATGTTCATAGTTAATCGGCACATTCACCCCTTTTTTGGGTGTTTCAAACTTACGGACTTGCGATGTGGAGACTGCAGCGACCACTTCGTGGCCACGTTTTTCTGGTGTCGAATTTGGGCGATGGAATTTTCGTTTTTTACAGGGTGATTGGTAGACCTGTTGGGCGCCAACTCTTGCTGGGATGCGCCGGGTTGCCCGTTGCCGACGATCCCAGACAAGCACGAAATGAGAGGATTGAAAACCTTGGCAGTGTAACGGTTTATTTCAGAGCAGGACATTAACCAGTAACACTGTCGGAGGCCATCTTTCCATCTCTCTCTCTCTCTCTCTGGTTGCCACCAGGTGGCGTTCGTGCGCTCGAGTTGGTGAAGGCCAACCGTGTGAAGGATGCGTGGGTCCTGTAGGGCCTTGCACCTTCACACGACAAAGCTATAAATCTCGTACACCCAAGATTTAAGATTTATAAATCCGTTGTAAATCTTGTAAATCTTGTAACTCTTGTGTAAATCATTCAAATCCTTAAATCTGGTACAAATCCTGTAAATCACGTAAATCTGGCGTAAATCATTGAAATCTTACTTAAATCTTTTGTAAATCTTTAAATCCTGCAGATCTTCATGTAAATTTTTTAATCTGTAAATCTGTGTAAATCTTTTAATCTGTGTAAATCTGCAAAATTTTATGTAAATCTTTAAATCTTCTCTAAATTCGTGTAAATCTTGAAAAAATTTCGTGTAAATCATTAAATCTTACCTAAATCTTACTTAAATCTTTAAATCCCAGTAAATCTGAAAATCTTCATATAAATCTTTAAATCTGTAAATCTGTGTAAATCTTTTAATCTGTGTAAATCTGCAAAATTTATGTAAATCTTTAAATCTTCTGCAAATCCATGTAAATCTTGCAAAACTTTATGTAAATCATTAAATCTTAC
>JAHWFP010139974.1:9832-50573 GCA_023313725.1 Lithobius niger | reverse complement strand
GGGGGGGGGACAGACTGAAGTATCATCTGATATGATCCTAAAACTCTTATCCTTCATATCCAACGTGAATGGAAGTTAAGTTCTTTCAAAGTTTAATATCAGCACAGATACGAACCATCTGAGGTTCACGTTGATGCAGCAATGTCGGGTATTATATCAAGGCG
The DNA here is from genome assembly GCA_023313725.1 of Lithobius niger. NCBI lineage: Eukaryota > Metazoa > Arthropoda > Chilopoda > Lithobiomorpha > Lithobiidae > Lithobius > Lithobius niger. Next base: position 50,409 of record JAHWFP010139974.1, on the reverse strand, counting down.
AGGTTGCATTGAATACCTCTGTTCTCTTCCTCCATGCAATAGTTCTTAGGAAAAGAGGCTTAACCATCATCCAAAATGGCATCGTATGGTTTCAGGTAGGTGAAACTCTTTTGGCCACATGACTTGTACCAACAGTCCCAAAAACAGAAGAGAGACTAAAAAGGTTTTTGCCTCCTATGTATCAACTTGAGCCAGAGAAAAAAGAGCTGCATAAACAATGAAGGGCGAGATGAAAAAGGAGTACAACAATATAAAAACGGAAAAACAATGAAATACAACTGGGATATTCAAAACTGCCAGATAAAGCAGTTAATCTGTTGGTCTACACTGTTACTATATTTCATTGTCGCTTCAAGTTACACATCTAGAAAGTCACTAGAACAATTACAGTAAGTTCAACCCGTTTTAGAGCCTGGGCTTGACCCTGAACGACTTACAAATGCTTGTAAAGCATTGGGAAGAGGGAGTTAAAGGTGACACTATGTTGGGGCTTGTACACATCGTCCCACAGTAGCCACTTTTTTTGACTTTCATTTGCTTAAAGTTTAAATTATGGTGTGGAGTCTTTTAACCCATTTAAGGCCTATTGCATTTAACCCTTGTTTATCACTAGTTACCTTTCTCTGTTCTAAGACAAGGTTCCCCTAAATAAGGGACCTGTCGCTTAAGCACCAGAGAACACGCAGGGGTTGTCGTGTTATATTTGATTAAGATTAACCAAGTTTTAAGTAGATTTAAGTTGGTGCCTAATTTTTGGAGCAGTCACACTCAGTCTAACTCTTCCACTGCTAGGGCTAATTTTGACAGGAATTAAACAAAAGAGGTCCTGGTTCAGCCTCACCTCATCGTTAAGAAAATGACAAACGGATCAATTAAAGTGGCTGATTTATACATGAAAACAAAAAACACTATTCATTTAGGTAATTTCTCTACTTTTCTTAGCTCTCTGGGTTAAACACTTACTTGGTTCAATACTGTAACAGGTTCCAGCAATAGTGTAGACTTTGACCTTCCGAAAGATTTTTTCACTGCTTGAGTGCTAAATAAAGACAATTTAAAAACAGCTTGTACTAACAATATTACTACATTTTTACCGCAAATATATCATGAGAATAATTTACTATTGTAAGACAAATTGGGTAAGTATTTACCTATATAATTTATTATTATAATTCAAGAAAACTTTGCAGTAAAAGCATCTAAACAAGTACATTCTTAAAAAAAACAGACCATAGTTGAATATTCGCCCTTTGGGCATCCTAACAATTCAATACAAAATTCAAGCAATTCACTACAAAATTAAATCACTACAAACTAAGATGCCTTAAAACATGTCTCTGCCAAGAGCCATCTTAACCAGGCTGGTCCCAACTTTAAACCAATACTGCAAAGTGACTTGAAGCTTAGAACTACTTTCAGTAAATAACTACCAATTAAAGTTAGTTTGAGCTAAAAGTAATTGAAACACCAGTTGCACTGAAAGTAGGCTAACTCAAACTTATCTTGCACAGCAAGACTGATATGGAATAATTAAAAACTCTGTTTGAATAGGGTCATCTGAGTTGCGGTCAGTATCATTTGCAGTCATGGAAAAGCGAATCAATTCTAAAGTATGTGGGTCTCAATAATTGTGGTCATGTTTCCAGAGTATTCCTAGAGTAGACTGTTCATGGGACATGCGTGGACATGTTCCCCTGCATAGCAAATTTATCAGCATTGTTTTCATCTTTGATTCAAAGTGAACATGAATAGGTTTTGCAATGGGGAATCTTTTATCTTATTTCATGGCTGATACAGTTGCACGCATTTAAGCAAACCATGTCATATATGGTTTTTATCAGTAATAATATCACGAGAGCGTAGTTTTTTATCGATAATTATTCTCAACCAAGAGTTCCATTCCAAAGGTGAAAAAATACCGAGCGCGTACTCTGGTGTTTTTAATCAGCTTGGGAATGTAATGAGTGGTTGAGAAAATTTATTGGTACCTAAACTACAGTAGAGTTATATTAAAAATGAGAATACACCATCTCCTTTAAACAGCAACTTTAAAATAAAACTTCAACTTGCAAAACACGGCCTAGCCGTGTTGCAGTAGTTCTATGCTTTAATTCACAATTCCTCTTTGCACAAAATGATGAAAGGGTATAAATTATTTTCAGATGCATTCACTGGTTCGGTTAGTATTTGTAGGAATTGTTTTTTATACTATTGTCTCCATGAATAGATTTGGTTTGTTTCCCCAATGATCTGTCACAAACTTAAATGAAACCGAAAATAATTCCCCATGAAAACAGACAACTTTTGTAGGACTCACAATAATCCCCGTTAGGGCGCATCTACCAAAGTAAATACGTGTTTTAATTTCAATTGAAGTGTTGTCCTTAAGTTAAAATTGAACATAATCCATAACAATACTAATTTCTTACGACAATTATTATTAATATATTTTCTACTCTTTACGGTTAATTCAAGTACCGTGTCTTATTATGGTATTGGGGTTGCCTTGATCACCACGTTTCGCATAGTAAAGCAGCAATAGGCCTAACCAGAATGGTGTAACGTTTTTCCGTGGATTGCTTACTTCTGTTGCTATGGTAACCAAGGATTAAACACACATCGCCGAGAAGTAAATAATGTGTCATTTGCTATCAGGTGCGCCGTATATGTTTAGAAATTGGTTTAGACCTACAAAATGTAGTTCTTTTATTCTTTCTTTATGCAGTATAAGCCACGATACAAGACAAGTCGATCGTTAATTCAAGATGGAGGGGTGAGGCTGGCAGTTTAATCCGATAAAATACCGTGTGGCTGTTTAATCGGTATTAAAGATACGTGACTGGCTGGTGGCTACCAATTGTTGGCTTCCCATTGGTTAATGGTTGTCATAAAATTATGAACGTATATTCTCATGGCAATGACACTTTGTCGTCGTACTGTGCCACACGACTAAATTCTAGCGTACGTGACCTAACCGACGAAACAGCAGCTTCTATGCAATCACTTCCTTATTACTTGCTCACTTTTTTAGCTATAAAGTCACAATTTGATGAATATTGTCAATGACTGCTTGGTTTTGATACCGATTTGTGTTTAGTTACTTTTGTTGGCTTCGAATTTTCATATTTGTTAAAAAGTGCATTTGTTTATATGTATAGTAAAAATCTCAGGAAAAAAGAATGAGGCTTCATATGCTTGATATTTTTGAAGAGTCCACTGTGGCATATTTCTTATCTGTAGCTATGTAAGAATTGTTAATACAGTGATAAAATCCCTAAAATAGAATAACAAATAAATAAAATTTACTTCTATAGATAAACAAGCGGCTACAGCGACTGCCTAGTCGCACCATTCTTATGTACAGTTCCTCCACTTCCAATGTTGAGGTGCACACGTCTATAACTCACTACAACAGCTATCTCTATTTTACTAATCTAAAAGCAGTAACCATCACAATTGCCGACTAAAAATGTGTTAGTTGTTAGGTCTATTTTACATTATAGGTGTTATTGTCAGCTTTTTGGCCTAATTTTAACCAGCAGTTTTAATTTCGTAAGTAGCAGCTAACGGAGATTTGGATTGTATAGTAAGCATACAATCGGGCACACAGTTACAGTGTTAACAACGTAACACGCAATGTAGCGTATATAGATCTGTGGAAGTAGGGAAGTGGCAAGAGAGACGCTGTTGATGGAGCCAACAGCGACTCGTAGCAACTTGGCGTTGCCGTGGTAACATGATTTTAGGCCTAATTTTCAAATTTTAGGCTAAATTTTTTTAATGTAGTTTGAATTTTGTAAGTAGCAGATATGTCTAATGGAGAATTTGGTTCGACGGTGAGCCTACTCATTCATGCAAAAATGCAACGAGACCATTTTAAACTAAGCAAAAATCCATTTGTATAATAATAATAATAATAATAATAATAATACTTTATTTCAAATTACTACAATGTAATTCTCGAAGTTACAATGAAAAAGTGCAACTTGTGTGAGTATGACAGTTTCAATCCTTTTCAATCAATATTGCATTATTCTTATTATTCTTACAGGAAGCTCGATCAATGTGGTCACAATCAAGGACAAAGCTAATAATTTATAAATTTATAGTACATGTTTTATGTTATACTTAATTCATTTGCTAATATTTTCGATAATAATAATAATAATAATAATAATAATAATATTAAACGATTTATTGACACAAAAGGCGAAAATGAAACATTCAGTGTCAAGATTATGAAGCCTGACGCATATCCAATAAGAAAAGAGACTGTTAAATTTAACATCGCAAACAAATAGGCACTTCAAATATGATAGAAAAGTTAAAACAAGCTAAAAACAACACAACATTCCCATATTAAAATGGTCTGGACAGGGTCTGAGACATGTTTAAGGACCTAACCCTTTTTTTGAATGACTCGAGTGTGGCTGCTGTTACTTCTTATGTAGGGAGCCTATTCCATGCTGCAACAATTCTGTGTGCAAAAAAATATTTCCGCAAATCTTTTTTTACAAGGGGGCACAACTAGTTTAAACTGATGGCCGCGTGTTCGTGAATCAAAGCGTAATTCGAAAAATTTAGAGTAATCAAAATTAATAAGATTATTTAAAAGAAAGTAAATCAATTGAAGGTCTGCCCACAACCTTCTTAATTCAAGTTGGACCAGCCCAATAGCTGTTAAATGTTCGGTGTATGTCTTATTTTTGAGCCATCGTAAAGACTTTGTAAAACGACATTGGACACATTCAATCAAGTCGATGCTACCCACCACATATGGTGACCAAACTAGACATGCAAATTCTAAAATCGGCCGCACATACACCTTGAAGGCATGAACCATCGTTTTTCTATCACCAGACGAAAAAATATGTTTGATTAAGGCAACTCTCTTTATTTACTGCCTTCACAACATTTTGACAGTGTAAATTTGACTTCAAGTCTTATGTAAACCGTACACCTAGGTTCTTCACTTCGGCCGTACGATGCAAAACATCTTAAGGATAGATGAAATATTCACTATTTAAGTTATGATTACCAATATGGAAAATCAAACACTTATCTACCGTTATCTGCAATTGCTACACTTGAGACCAGTCCACCGGGGGTTTAATTTTGAAACCTGATTGTACCTATGAGGGTAAGATTTTTTTACCACTGTTAATGCCAAAGTGATTATTTTATTAATTATTTTTGATCCAAGTTTTTAGAATTTTCCCTCACACTCTAGCGTCCCAAATTGGAACTCCAGCAAATACGATCCATACAGTTTTCTTTTTTTTTTTTAAAGTGAAATTCTCAGGAGCCTAATTTGATTTTCAATAAATTTGTGTCTCCTTCTGACCAACGCCATTCTCAACATTTTTGGGATTTGCAAATAACACCCCAACGATGACTTGCAATGTTAGGATTTCAATTCGACGATCAAATGTTATTATTTAATTTAGTTATGTCGAAGAAATCTATTAGCTATAAGGAAATAACGATGTTTTAATTTGCCATGTTATTTAGCTAACTTCTCACACTGAATCTAACGTTGTAAACCATGGTCGTCTCTATCTGGTATCGTTTCGAAGTTTAAAAAGGCGACGGACGGACGTACAAAGTCGTTGCAATAGTCTTCTCAGCCGGCACGGCTGTACAGAAGACTAAAAGTGAGTTTACTCTGGAACCATCGATTGTAAAGATGTACCAGTTACCGCATTCCAAAACATTAATTGGAGTGAGGTAATTGGCTGCGTATTGCATGTTTCTCGTGGTTGTTGTTTCTGACCACTGGTTTAAATCAGACTGATACTCATTAGGGTGGATGAAAAAAATGCTTTTTTTTTAAATTTCAAATCGTAAAAGTGTGGAAAAGTTGGTCCTCGACCTCCTAATCACTATCCCGAAAGGAAAAATTTCTAAAATAATTTTTTGAGGTGCCCACCTGGGCCTAAAGTTTAACATTAAAAGTCAATGGGAAAAATCACGAATTCTGAAAAAAATTATTTTTGACTAGTTTAAAATACATTTTTTTACATTATGTAAGTTGGTACTCCCAGAGACCATTAAAAGAAGCCAGAATTCAATTAAAAAAATATTTTGTCCCGAAACTTCGTTTTAAATCAAGGCATAAAATTGACAAAAGTGCCTTTTTGCCCTATTTTGATGTCCAAAAATTCGCATTATTTTCTGGAAGAAAAAAAAATGTTTTTGATTTTGGCTTCAATTTGGTGGTCTCTTAGAGTAGAAAATGAGATAATGTAAAAAGCAATATTTTAAACTAGTCTAAAATCACTTTTACAGAATTAGCGATTTTTCCCATTGACTTTTAATGTTAAACTTTAGGCCCAGGTGGGCACCTCAAAAAATTATTTTAGAATTTTTTCCTTTTGGGATAGTGATTAGGAGGTCGAAGACCAATTTTTCCACACTATTACGATTTGAAATAAAAAAAAAGCATTTTTTTGATCCACCCTAATACTCACACTTAATAGAAATTAGGTTTTTCGCACTGGTAAACCAGCAATAAACTCTTCATATTCAGGACGAATTTTCTCCAATAAATTCAACATTTTTTTAATGATTTACTGTACAATTTAATGCGTTCTGGTAAATAACAAGGTATAAACTATTTTCTCTTTTACGTTATGACTCTTTAAAATTTTTATTCAGCTTGGAGTTAGCGTTAAACTATTATGATGTAGTATGTGTCTTGATAAAATTCCATCTTACTAGATTTTCGTAATGTGTTGCATGTCAACAGAACTTTTGAATTATTAATTTGGTTCTTTGGTCGATAAAACTTTGGTAAAATTTCGATGTAGCAAATTTCATGAAACGTTATTCAGCCGTTCGAGTGTATGGACAGATAGACGGGCATCATGGTTAGTCTTACCGACGCATGTAGGTATTTCTTACTTTGTTTGTAGTTAGTTTAAAAAAATAGTTGATGCAAGATTATAAACATGCAATTACCTGTAGATAATAAACCTCTACATCATACAAAGTTTCTCCCAGATCATCCCAAATATCGATTAATGTTGTATTTTCCTTGCTCAATAAACTATTTAAATCATCTATATATGGATACGTCTTGTCCAAGTAGGACTTAATTCTAGGTTTTCTACCAGAAGAAAGGAAAGCTGGACACACTGTAACTGATGGAAATCTTACAGTTTTGTTGTAAATATCATATTTAGTTGACCTTGTAGTGTCCGCAACAAAGGCTGAAATATTTCCTCTTAACTGGTAGAAGCACAATCCATAAGTAACTAGTGATGTTACCAACCACAATATACGAATCAGCAGAGATGATTTCTTGTTGAATACCCGATGAAAGCCGGGTACTTCTGCATTTGAAACATTTTCAGGTGGACATTCTCTGGCAATCTTTGTGGCTGTTTTTGAAAAATGTGGATCTGGCACCCAGGGAGTCATTTGCCTGACCAATCGTACTCGACGAATATTGGATCCTGTTGTAATCATCGTTTTACATTAATTCTGAAAATTAAATAATTATTGATTAGCATAAATTTCAACTGATTGTACAGAAACTCAAAATCAAAAGTAATGCTACTTATGTTGTTGCAAGAATAACTAAGTTTCAGCTACTATTTTTCACTTGAAGTTAGGCTTGTGTCTTATATATTGATTATGAATAGTTTTTCAAACATATACTTTCAAGGCAAAGAAAATAAGAACGCCCAAATAAGGGTTATAATAAAGGCACTAGTTTGAAGTTTTAGCATATCCTGAACAAAACTCATGTTACACTCCTAAATAATTGTTTACATCAGAGCACGACGGATTTTGCCCAGTAACGTTGTCTAGATCCCAATAAAATTTACCATTAAACAATGTTGTTTGTGAGGTAAGACATGGTAGCAGGCGGGTTAGTATTCCTTTTTCTTCTCATGAAAGTCTTAAGAGCAAGCCTGTCCTATTCCATATGAAGGGCCCCGGAAACGAGCTTGTGCTGAATTCAAATGTTGCATGTGAAAGATCATACAAAGTTTCTGCAAAGCTGTTTCTCTCTGCCAGAAGTAAACTTAGCAGTTGAAAAGGACGTTAGTCCAAATATTTTACTTTCTTACATTTTTTTTCTAGATTCATCAGCAAATGTGGATAAAAAATAAAACAAGTGATACCTTTGCCCAGATACCGTTGATATTCAAATTTTTTTTTACTCTTTACACAACTTTTATGCACTGCTTGCAATATGGAGTATTGTAAACAGTGGGACAGTCATGATGTTAAATAGGTGTCACCATTGGTACAAATATGGGTTCAAAACGTAAGAAAAAATATGCTGTGGAAGAGGGCTCTATTTAAGCATGCAAAGACCTGATTGATTTTAGTAAACTTATAACGAATTTAAATTTAAATCGATTGGTTAGTCTTAAAAATTCCTAACTCAGAGGTACTTTTAGCAAGGATAGAAAGGAAGGGTGGTGTATGTATGCATGTGTTAAATGCTGCCTATGGACGTTTCCTTTTGGTGGTGTCAGTATGGCTCAGCAGTTGAACGTTGCCTATGTGTTTAAAGCTCGTAGGTTCGATTCCCCACTCAGGCCGTCTGACATAAAGACCAAAAGGCAATGTAAATGCTTTTGCATCTGTTTTTTTTATCAGATCTTCATCCAAATTTGAAATAAATACAACTTCCAGACCTCCTTTTGTCCCTCTCGCCACCCACTTAATAGACTGCCCAACTTTATTTACGTCATTCAGTATGGCGGTGCCCATAAAAACTGGAAGTGTGTCACCTCTGAGCGTGAAGGTCACGTGACTGAACGTCGTCACATCCGAGGGGCAGTGCGAATGCTTTGTGAGCATTCAAATTGTGAGAATTCTCAAAAGCTTTCAGACACTGAAATTGGCGAATTAGCAACACTATGGTGGGGTACGCAAATTGGGAGGCAGTCCCCAAAATCGGAGGGTTAGTGTGAGTGCCTCGTGAGCTTTCACATTGTGATAATTCTAAAATACTTCATACTTAAAACAAACGAATTTTCAACAGTATGGAGGGTCCCAAAACTGGGAGGGGGGTTCCCAAAACTGGAGGGGTCGTGCGAATGCTCTGTGAGCTTTCGTATTGTGATAACTTTAAAAAAAGACTTCAAAAAGTGAACATGGTGAATTGCTATCATTTTTGGGTTCCCAAAACTAGAGGGGGTTAGTGCAAATACTCAAAAAGCATTCACTTTGTGAGAATGACGAATTGGTAACTGGACTCGCAAGAATGACGAATTAACAACATTCGAGAGTCTCAGGAGTGTAAATGCATTATGAGCTTTCATATTCTGAGAACTCTTACGAGTGCTTTACAGCGCGTAATGAATTAGCTACATCAAAGCGGGTCCTCAAATCGGATACCCTAAAAGTTGCTTTTATGAGCTTGACGTAAGTACCGGTTTACAGATCACCTCGGAGGCAGGTACACGGCTCGTTTTTGGATTATACATGCGGTTCCCCAGTAGATCCCTACTACGCCTATATCCACATGGGCGGGTTTTTTTTATTTACATGTGGTTTCCCTTCCTGAGAAGACCTACATCCACATGGTTTCCTTTCAGCTGCATCTTTTTTTGCTAATTCCTCTTTTTTCTGCTCTTCGATTTCTTGAGTTCGAGCTGTGCTCTTGCAAGCGGCATCTTTCTTCAAGCTCTCTTCTCTCTGTGTTCCGGTTTCTGCAACGTGCACTTTTCTCTTATAAGCAGCTTTTTTTTTGTTAATCTCTCTTCTCTCTGCTCTTTGGTATTTTGAGCTCGAGCTTCGCTCTTACGAGTGGCATCTTTCGCCAATCTCTCTTTTTTTTTTAGCTCCGGGCATAACGTCGTTCCCGTTCCAACTCTCTCTTTTTCATTTTACACTTCTCCTCCCATGCAGAAGGATCCTTCAACCTTCTGCGAAGATTCTCCAGTAAAGAGATTCTCCGAGCCAATTTCTCTTTCTTTTCCAACCTCTTCTCCACGTTCACGTTTTCCTCTTCCTGCAGTTTGAGCGCTATACTCTCCTCTTCCCTCCATCCTCGTTGCTCGACATCATGTCAATGTTCGAGTTGAAATCGTCCTCGTATTCTGTCCACGCGCCCGAGTCATAGTGGCCAATAGCTAGAGTGTCTTCGCCATTTACCAAGATGAATCTCTTGTCGTCGTACAGTGAGAGGAGGGATTTCGAAATTTGCACCGTACTCAACTCGAGTCCGACGCTGGACATTTTCGCCCAATTACCCTTTGTGCCTTTGTCTTCGATTTCAATGCGGATTTGTAATCGTCGAAAGACAAGTGCTTCTTGAAGAATAATCTCTGGATTCCTTTAGCCTTTTTAATGGTCTCTTAAAATAGCCCATGTTTTGATCGCGTACATCTTCATTCGCAGTCCGACGAAGTCTTGGATGGGTTCAGTGCCCATCTCGTCTTTCATCTTTCCCAGGACCTGCTTATTCGAAACTGAGAAAGGGGGTTGTCTCGGGGGTAATTGCTCGTATCAAAACGTTCTCGGTTCTGTAGCATGTCCTCGAATACGTCGTCAGTTTCGATGTGGTAGGAGAGACATCCGTGCCAGTGAAGAGGAGCTTTACTCGTTCTCCGTACTTTGGCCGAATGGAGAATCCCGAGTAAGTAGGGAGATCGCACCAAACGCTTCGAATACGCCGGTTGATCTAGTCGAGGTTTTCGTTCAAGATCTTGAAGGAGTCGGCTTGGGGATGGGACGTGTATTTCAACGCTCTCTTAGCGTCGGTGCATAGCTTGACGTCGAGCCAATTTTGTTTGTTTTCCATGGTCTTGCCGAAAACCGAGTTGTTTAGGAGTTTAAAATAGTTCTTCTCAAACGGAGTGGTTGCGCTTGCCTTTTCTCGGTGTTGAAGTCTATGTACTCCCTCATCCACGTTTTCTGGTTGAAGGCGAGGACTCTTTGGATGCGGCAGCGAACTAGCCCATACCGGCGGTAGAATTTCAGGTTCTGGTAGTGACGACGTACTTCTTGTACAGAAGATTCGGAACGAGCTTGGTATTGCGCGAAGATTTAATAGTATGCTTCAAGTCTTTGGCCAAATCTTTTGAATAAGGGGACGAGAATTCCTCCTTAATGTCGATCTTCTCCAGAGCGAGAGGGTTATCGTTGTGCTCGTCGAAGGTCCTGATTTCTGCCCTCGTCAGGTAACGGAAGCCGTCGTAGGGGAGATGGGAGCACATGACGAAGCCATAAAGGTTGTCTTAGTCCACAAAGTAGGTTGAGGGTTCGCAAGGGTCGAAGTCGGGTATGTACTTGTTGTTAGTACTTGTGAACCTCTTTCCCACGAAGGAAACGCTGCTTTGAATGCCGGAAGTTATCAGGTTGTGCTCCCGATGTGCGTGAATTGTTCCAACACGGATTTCATCATTTTGAGCAGAGCCGCCCAGGTAAATCCTGGAGTGGAGACATAGTAGCAGGGATCTAACTTGTTTTCCAGGCAAAGTTAGTAGTTGGAAAAAAAAGAGAAAAACTACCCTTTTTCGAACAGCCCTTTTTGGAAGAATTAGCAACTGCACGGCAATGGGAACGAATTCAGCATGCACGTTATGACGAATTAGCAAAACTGCATGAGAATGACGAATTCCCCGTTTTGAACAGTTGTTTTTTGGCGAATTAGCAACTGCACGGTAATGGGTACGAATTTAGCATGTATGAAGTGACGCCTTAGCAAAACTGCATGATAATGACAAATAGCCCGTTTTGAAGAGCCCTTTTTTGAGCAAGGTGAGGCACTCTTATAAATGCTTCTCGAATGCACCGCATCGTGAAAAAGACGAATTTTAGTAAGCATTTGTAAGATCTCACGGTGAGAGGTACATGAGCAATGTGAGTGGGATCGTCCGGGCGTCGAGAAATTGCGTACGATACCCCATCAGCAAGCTGTCAATCTCACCCAAAAGGCCCGTTTCATTGGGTATCTTCCAAGGAATCAGGCGCTTGGCTCCAGGCTCTTTCATCACCTAATCTCGGCACTCTTCTTGACGACGGTGCCTTCCGGATTGCTGTTGCTCTTTGCTTGGGTTGCCGTGTTTGCAGACCCCACATGTGTCCATGCGGGGCAGTTGTTGACTCTTCTGTTACTCATGGGTTAGCTGTATGAAAAGTACAGGTCGCTGGTCTCGCCATTCTGCTGTCAATGACCTCATCAAGCGGGCCCTCGTGTGTGCTGGGTTACCTGCCCAGCTGGAACCTGTTGGTCTCGACCGGGAAAATGGTAAGCGTCCGGACGGTATCTCTTTGATCCCATGGGCAGGTGGTCGTCAGTTGGTATGGGATTTCACCTGCACCGACATCTTGGCACCGTCTTACCTTAGTCAGACTTCCTTGGAGCCTTTGAGAGCCACCTCTGCTGCCGAAGCTAGGAAAAAAGGCAAGTATGAATACCTGGACAATCAGTATTTCTTTTGCCCGGTGGCTGTTGAGACTTTGGGGTCCTTTGGTCGGGATGGCCTGGCCCTGATACATGACATCAGTCGTAGGATTTCCAGGGCCACTAGAGAGAAGAGGTCGACCGCGTTCCTTCTTCAGCGTATTGGGGTGGCTGCTCAGCAGGGGAACGCCGCTTCGATCCTGAACACCATTCCTGCCAGTGCCTCCCTCGACGAATACATCAGTGTGTTTTGTTTTCATCTACTGTGTGCACATTTGTCAGGAAATTTGTGTGTCGTGCCCAGTAACGATTTTCAAAACTGTCTTTGTTGGGTCGAGAATACCTGTTTGTTGGTTTTGTGTTGGTGTCTTCGTTGTGTTGCCTTTGTTTCTTGGCTTTTTTTCAATGTTTTTTGATTCTTTTACATTTGTTGTTATACTTTCTTGTAAATTTGATTTGTAACCTTCAAATATCCTGCTTTTGAAAATGAAGCATCACACAATGAGCATTTAAAAATGATTCAAGGTATCCGTTATACAAAAAACATTTGGAAATGACTCAAAAGAACCACTACAATAATTAAGCCTGTGCTCCACTAAGAGTCACTTGAATTCATTACAATCAGCTCCAAATGCCAGTCCTCCTGCTCAACGCAAAATGTGTCATTGCATCTATTGCAAATCCAACCGCAACTCCTTTTGTCATTGCGACCGTGTGGACCCACAAGAATAATGCAGGGTAATCAGGTACAGTTTACGCTCGAGTATGGACCTGTTCGTCACCCATGCGGTGATGCGTACAGGCCCAACCAGCAAAGACAACCAGGACATAATATTCGCAATTTAAACGATTCACCAAACTGTAGTGACAAAAATAATCGATCACCTTTAGTGGAATATGTACAACAGTTTTCCTACGGCGAATTTGCAACTGACAACTATGTGTGTGTCACAATGAATCCTGACAATATAGCATTTTTGTGTCAAGACCATCGAACTTATCACCTAGAGATTGAAAATGAGTGTGACCTTTATCAAAATGGTGTGCTCAATATATTCACCTGCTCAAGTCGTGTTGAATAGTATATACTAAATCCTAAGATTACGAAAAATTATGGTTGCACCAGGAGTCAGGAGACCTTCACCCACGACTCCGCTGCAGAACTTATAATTTTGCATCATTACTACACGACAATTTATCGTACTAAATGTCCGAACATTTAAATAGCATTAGCATATAATGGCACCAGTGTACGTGACATATTAATAGCTTATATAAAATTATGGGAAATGATGTGTGAGTCGTAGTTTGCAGAAGTTAGTAATTTTATGTAATGTGGTAGAAATGCAGACAATGACCAAAGATTTGTTCTCAGCTACACGTTTTTGTGTGCAATGACTTAAATGTTAACTAGCGAACTCAAGGCATTTACGTGTGGCAGCAATGAACACTTAAGTACTGGGTTTAGTGTAAGAAGCTCTTATCAATTTAATGTGGAATTTACTACTGATAGTACTTTTGATTTGGAAGGCCATAGTGTTCAAATGGTGTTAGAAGCTACCCGAAATCAGAGAAAGAGTACATTATTTTTTGGCACCCAGTACCAGAATTACAGAGGGATATGTATGACAGATCCTCCAATAACTATTCCTAGACCTGTATCTGGCTCTGAATTCCATCCTAATTTAGTCAATCAGATTCTTTCGTTCAGGCTAGCTGTTTCAACTTACCGTTGCTGGCCGAATAGGGAATAACCTAAACTTACCCAATACCCTAGCAACTCAATCGATTCAAATTGTTGACCCCCTCTAGACCTGAAGCAAATTTTTCACACTCCAATCTCCCTATTTTACCTGATATTATTCTCTCAGCATTTAGCACAACTCGAACTCAATTATTACTTGACCACGTACAATAATTTATTTATATTTTATTTATTTATTTATTTATTTATTTATTTATCTATTTATTTATTTATTTATTTATTTATTTATAATAACCGTACATACAGACTACGCAAGATGCGAGTTATCCCCTGCCCAATAGTCAAGAAACAGCACAATAGTCATGATTTAATATCAAAAAATGATAACTTAGAAGTCAATTTTGAGTCTGAATTGGCTCGTGTAGTGTATACTGTGTCAACCACTTATGTACTAAACACAGGACTAAATCAAGAGCAATTACATTTTTTGCAATTGCCAGATGAGTTCCAAAGAGCTTATGGCTGATTTACAATTAAATCTTGTCACATTTGATATCTACATGTTTCACCTCGTGCCAATTGAAAGAATCAAATGCTTGCTCGATGAAAGTACACTAATTGGACCAAAATTTGTTGGTAATATAGTTAATACACAATATAGGTAAGACACAATACACATGCACCCTTTAAGTGTCATGAACCGAATTCACGCATGTTCAATTGTTCTGTACATGAATGTATAGTGTTCAATGTTAGTATTTTGATTGATGGCAAGATATTGTTTGTGATAAGTGATGTTGGAACAAGAAGTTTTTCACCATATCTTAAAAGATAAACCCCAAGTTACCGAGATTAAAAGACAAGCTGAAACTGGGCAGATCCTGTGGAAGCTATTGTCAGGTGGTGCACAAATATACAAGAGTCTAGATCTACATGTGTTTCTGAGTCGATAACAGGACAGTGGATTGTGCATGGTACCCCATACGCTTAAAGAGACCGCAATTTCTGAACGCGGCATCTATTGAATAAATATATGGGGTGAGTATTGTTTTAAGATAACAACTTACCTCATGCTTTTGGTGGAGTACCTGCCTTGAGACTACTCGACGTAATAATTGTCTTAATACTAGTGCATTACCTAATGCTTGATTTCAAGCCTGCTTAGGGTGCGTACCTAACTCTCATACCTTTAAAAATATGGGTGTCTTGCTTAAGTGCACGCACACCCCTTTAGAGAACTTATAAGTTTGGACCCAGTGCATCTAATTTATGCAGCATGTGATGAGATGAGGCGTTCAAACTATTTGACCTATGACTGGAAATTTCGATGTTTCTACTGAAGTCAAGTATCTCATAGAAGTCAGAGGGGTTGATTCTTTTCATCCAGGAGCTTTGGGCACATTTGGTGATTCAACTATGGAAATTATAACTCTGCTTTTCATTGGCAATGAAATGAAATGCCTCATTGGTAACCATTTAAAACACGGACTCTCTGTTTATGATTTTTTAGATAAGAAAAGAGAATGCTGTGAAGAAAATCATTATTTCCGAAAGCTTGTG
The DNA here is from genome assembly GCA_023313725.1 of Lithobius niger. Taxonomy (NCBI): domain Eukaryota; kingdom Metazoa; phylum Arthropoda; class Chilopoda; order Lithobiomorpha; family Lithobiidae; genus Lithobius; species Lithobius niger. The sequence continues at coordinate 34,771 of JAHWFP010139974.1, read as the reverse complement.
TCCTTAAAGGAAGAACAGTAGATGGTACTATTGTGTGCGTGGTTTATCTTGAGTCCTGCAGGTATTTTATGAGCGGCTACGTTTTCATGGAGGGGGCGGCATTAATCGATTATTCCATTGTTTTTGTAACCATCTCGGATATCAACAATTCACTCTGCTACCAAAAACATACAATTGATTATCTGTATCGTTCTGGGCCAAACTCAAGATAGGCCGCGGACACTATAAATGGAATGCTTTGAGAAAGCAAAAATATACAGCATCACAAGAATCTTTTTGTCTAAGAATGAACTAACGTGACCAGTCGACACAAGGAGGTGAGCAAAGCAGGGCACTTCTTTGCGGAAAAATTGTTGAGCAATGACGGAACAATTGTTGAGCAATGACGGAAATATTGTTGAGCATTGTTAAGAGGATTATGCACATTAATCATTTCAAGCAGACAGTAGTGAACAAATTTTAAAAATACCTTTGCAAAAATAGGAAAAGTTGTATGGACTTAAAATTGAATGGACTGAAAGAGGGGGTGCTTTTAAAAATGAGATAAGTGTAGCTTTTTCCTGTGACCAGGAAAAAACTCTCAAAACTATAGGTATAAATGATAATGGAATACAGATAGAAAGAGAAGAAGCACACTTCTTGGAAAACAGTTGGTAGTGCGAGTATTGCCAGCAGATGCAGCATTGTTGAAATCACAGATAGTTTATAAACATTAGCTGTAGAAATAAAAACATTTTTTTCGGAATGGGTACTTCATTGAATAGGCAAACTACAAATACCATACGCTAGAATCATACAAAATATAATTTCAGTCTTAACGTATCAACTTTGTTATTTACAGTAATTTGCTATATTCATCAGTTATTTTTTGTACGAGAATTAAACTTAATTTTCTTCTAATTTGATTTGTAATAATTTTCTATTGTTGACTACAAACAAATTTCGAATAAGCCTAATGAATATATTCTACCTACTATGTGTCATTGGATTCTTGAAAAATCATTTCTCGGGCACGATCAGAAGTTTTGTTATTGCTAAAAAAAATTTAATTGCCGCTCCACATATACAAAAATCACTCAATTTGCTACTGAAGCTTCTGTCTGGAATAACACAATCATTACAAAACAATATTTAGAACTGTAACTGGAACCACCACAGAAATTCTAAAAAAATCCGTTTGCAAGAAGAATGGTCATTGGCCAGCTAAGATCTCCCATAGCTGCAGAACTAACTGATGTGTATAGGTTAACCTGGAACAAAAATATTTTATAGACTTTTTAACTATTTTCCTTTCCTCCTTCATATCTAGTACTTTACATAATCAAATTGGTGGATCGGGGAATTTTGCCTACCAACACATACACCCTGTACCAGTTTTTCCTTAACGAATCTATCTTGTACTCTCCATACCATTTTATCTCGTATCTCTATACCATGTGGTATTCTAACCAGAACCCTTCAAACATTTTTCCCTGTACCACTCAGGAATCCCCGACATTGAGTGATGGACACAAAATCCTTCTAGTGAAGAAATGTACAAACTTATTTTAAAGGAGAAAATTTCTTTCTTTTTCATGTTTGTAAATATTATTTTAATGAAAAAACACGAAAAAAAAGATATTAATGAAGGATTAAATTTCTCATATGAAAATAATGAATCCTGGCGTAGAGTAGGGCAAAACGAACAAATGCTATTCGCACATGCGTACAGTAATGGAACAGAGAATGCTAACTGGTAAGCTTACCACACGCTTTTTGTTCACAGCAAAGTAACTGGTTGGATTTGATATTAGTTACGTATGAGAAGATGTGAAACATTCACTAGCAGACCAGTGAAACTGTTTATATTTTTGTAATGTCCAGAAACATCTATTAAAAACTAATCTTTTTCTTAACATAATGCAATCATGTTAGTTCAACCAAGCACTGAAACTAGCGAGGAAATAGAAAATAGATTTTTTCTGATAACTATTATTAAACTTTTCATATTGTGCTGAAGTGCACTGTGAAATGGTCTGGAAAATTGCTGTTTCTCTGCGATAAATTATCTGATAGCTCGACTTCTTTGAAATCAAAACAATCCACCAGAAAGGTTCCATTCTCATTATGACACCATTGTATGGAAGTTATGACATGTTGATTGATGAAGACGGACTAAAACTAATGATTTATCGGCAAAAATAATTCCGCGATTTTCTTGATGGATTTGGTGTAGAGAATATACATCAACTCAGAAAATTATTTTATCCCTAACAGATTCGACAATTTTCGAATGCCTTCCCATCAGCTGTTAAAAGAATGAGAAATAATTTTGAAGAAACCAGTTTTAATTCCATGTTATTTGTTGAGCTCTTACGATACATGCTACGCACATCTTTATTCTGAGAGCAGTATATACTCTGTGTCTTACGTCTGACCGTAACCTTTTTTTTTTTTATTTATGATAAAGCTCAGATTTAAAATACTGCACTGAGAGTAGATTTAGAATATTGCCTGAGAGTCCTAATAAATACTACTTGTTGTGTATACAACGAGTCAATCCTGTTTTTAGGTATCGATATTTCTGGCAGGGATCATTATTCCGTTTTTATATATTAATACATTTTTTTTACAATTTTTAATATATAAAACGGAATAATGAGCCCTGCCAGTATTATATATACCTACAAATGTACAGTGTTTAAAGGTTTCCAATCCAAATGAAAAAATAAAATAGTTAACATTCTCCCTTGAGCTTTTGGAAACTCCAAAACACATTGAACACGCAGTACTCAGAAAAATATATGATCCATCATGGTGCAGCAGCAGTGATTGTAACAGCTGCAATACCGAAACTGATACTGCTAGGACGAGTCACATGTTTATGTTAGTTTGATGGTTTATAGAGTACATTAAATCCCATTTGTAACACAGCCTATGTATCAGTATTAATTCGTTACCCTTATCATACCAGTTCATTTTTATGAGAATCAACCATTATTGTAAAAGTGGTGGCATTATGATTCTTATGGAGAGCAAATAATTAAAAGATTTGAATGTCACTTCGTTGAAAATTGATGTAAGTAAAACAGTAGAAAGGCTGAGCCTTCAGACTGGCTAGTAGGGCACTCGCAATGGCCGAACAGATTTTAATTTTCGGCTGTGATGACCCAATACATCTTTGTTTTGGTCACCTTAAAACGAACAAGAACACTCATGACACAGGTTTCACTGCAAGAAAGCTGTATGGCCCTGCTTCAGTTCCTGTTGGGAGCTATAGCAAAAGGTCGCTTCATTGGCACAGAAAATGTTATAACAAGTAGCACAAATAATCTAGATAAAGGTAAAAAAAATGCATGCTGTTTTTATTTTGTATCGGTGCAATGTACTATAACCCACGTCTGCAACAAGTTTGTTCATATTGTAGATCCTGCAGTAGATATAGGCCTATGTCATCAGCATAATTAATAAATATTGTTCACATTTTTATTTATAGTTTTGTGTAGGCCTACACCAGTTGTTATCCAATAACTAAAGCTATAATCATGAAAAAAAAGTTCGTAGCCTACTGCACTGTGTAGGCAGAACTGACTTTAAAAAAACAGATTTTGTGAACTTTGCAGTAAACTGTACGTCAGGTTGCTGTAACACAAAGTTGGTTTACAACAACTGCACAAATCAAATTATACAGAATCACAACACATTTATTAATTACATTGTTTTACACCGGTGCGGTATGCTAGACGAGGTCTGAAACATGTTTACTATATTATAGTTTCTGGAGCAAATATATTGGATTTTCTGGAGCAGATGTAGGCCTGAGAGTGTTTATGAGATCGCATTTTTATTTACAGTTTTGTGTAGGCCTACACCACAGTTTGTCAATGACTACTGCTGTTGTCATTGAAAATAAAAGTGCGTACATACTCTAGGCAAGTCTGGTCTACAGTAAGACACACACTTTATAGATTTTGTGAACTTTGCAGTAAAATGTAGGTCAGGTTGCTGTAATGCAAAGTTGGTTTAAAAATAACTGCACAAATCAAATTACGCAGAATTGCAAAAATTAAAAAAAAAATGTGTATCCATACTATAGGCCAGTTTGATAATTTATTAGGTAATTACCCGCCCACGTTGACCATCTTTGAAGTTGTGATATACTATCAACTACATCCCTAAAAAAGTGGTAACATATATGCTTTCATATTTCAGGATTCCTTCAGGTTAAAATACACAAACTGCGCAACAAATCGACGTGGAATATTGAAGTGAATCAGGTAATTGTTTAAAAACCTATCTTGGGTAAAGAATTATGGCAAACAGTGCTGTCTCGCACTACATCTTTAATAACACAAAAAAAATTAGCACTTAGGCAACGCCACTTCATGTTGCGTTCATCATTTTTGATTATGCTCACGTTAAAAGGACGAAATGTTATGTGTTTTTTTGTTATCTAGTTGACGGATTCTTCATTCAGTTCAAATGGTAACGTGCACAAATGAACATGCACAACTTTTCTGTATCAAGTGAAAAAAATAACAAATTGGGCAGTGATTAGAGGATGAAAGCAGCAGAAGAGGGATCCCACTGACGAGACCATATTTATTCACAAGGCATGAGAACGAGCAAACAATATTCAGTTTTCAGCACTAACAAAGCTTTGTGTCTTGGTCTCATATCGAACAAGGCATGCATGCAATGGGGATGATGAAGCAATTGTAGTGCACCAGAAAAATAACACAAAATACTCACAATACAGGTAAAACGTGAACATCACAACAAACGTAGGAAACCCACTGTCACTGGCATTCACTTAGATGCCATGATGAAAGTGACGTCATGTGCCCAAGGTGGCATCATATGACCAAGTGACATCATTTGTCTAATGAATGCCACTGGCGGTGGGTTTCCCATGTTTGTTTTAATGTTCACGAATATTGTTTTACCTGTTTTGGAAGCATTTTACGTCATTTTCAGCTGATATGCAGTTGTTTCATGATCCTCATTGCATGTAGCTTATCATAACCATAAAAAAATTTACGGTCGGTACTCATATGATTTAAGTCGTCTTTCCAGCAAGACTAAAACTATTAATTTCTTCGATCCTATTCAATATATTTCGACCAAACTTGGCCAGATAGTAGGAAGGTATGGAAAGAATATTTATGCCCACTTTTATCAAATTCCGTGCAAGAATAAACGTATGGAGCCACACGTAAATTTGAAAACTGTTCATTTGTTCTTGTTGTTGTGTGACATGATTTCAGAAAAAATACTGCACCTACATAAAATCTGAAACATGATCTAAGCCAGACATTTCTTTGGGCTTCATCCTCACAGAGACCACTTTTTCACTCGGTCGAGCCATTCCGGAGTTACGTTGTTTTACATTATTTTAACCATTGTTGTAATTAGGGAACTTTGCCACTCAGCACACGCCAGATTCATTTTTCGTGCACGTATTATGTCTTTGCTACAAGGTTGAAGGGTAAAATAGCGGAGGATGTAGACAAGCTGCTAAAGGAGTTGGAAAAGAAAAAGGTACTCACTGCTGGTGAAGTATCTGGGCATAGTAACAGATGAGACCTTCGTCAGTGTGATGAAAGAAACGAGACAGAGGGGAATCTCTGAGAAACGTGTGAGAGAGTTTGGTGTTGACACGGAGGTGAGGTTGTACCCCAGTACACAAGGTGAAGAAAGAAAAGATGATGGTGGTAAGAAGGCAATGTCAAGGACAGTAGAGGTTCAAGAGAAAGCAAAAGCGCAAGACAGAGAAGCTGTTGTACAAACTGTGAACAAGTTGTTTACTGCTGCAGTAACAAGCAAGGGAAAGACAATCTGGGGAAAGACAATCCCGACTTACTCACTGTTTCCTTTTGCGGGGGGGTTGACCCTCCTGAATGTTCTTGGTGTCGACGGCCACTTACGGTCCGGCACCTACTTGTTGATTGTCGCCATCTTGATGGTGTTCGTCTTCGGTTCCATCTTCCGCATGACATTGCGCGTCAGTTGGGCGATAAGTCTGTCCTCCTGTCCGGTGTTTTTCAATTTTTGCAGGAGGTACAGATGTATGACAAGATTTAGATTAGGGGTTTGAATAACATCTCTGTAATGTGTGGTGCAGTGGCAACCCGGACCACTGCACTGTGACTGAGGTTGGCGCTAATGACCAAGTTGTCAACGCGCCATTAAGCGTCAATCCCGCCCCCACAATCTGGGGTGAAAATGAAGTAGAAGATTATGCAGATAGGGAGAACAATGATGCCAAAGAAGAAAGCCATTCAACGTCCCAAGAATCTGCAGTGACTTAAAAAGTTGTATGGAGGTGGACTAACTAATATCCAGATGCCAAAGTCTGTCGTCTGTCGTAGTATTATGCGAGCCAGCAGGTCGTCCGAAACCGTCTACACAAATGTACTTAGCAGTGGAGAGTGTAGTCGGGGATAGGGAAATTGAAGCGGTAAACTGCCTCCGTGTGGCCCATGCATATGAAGTGGAGTTAAAGACAGTAGCTGCGAAGCGGCGGCTATTACAAGCGAAAATGGTGAATAACGATTTTCAGTTGAGCTCCACGATATGCTTGAGCAGACGGTCCAGATACGGCTTCTCTGGCTGCTGCGTGGGATTATGGCCCAGGAAATTGCGGCAGGCTTTGCTCGGATTGTGGTCCTTGAAAGATATTCGTGTGAGCAGCTCTGTGTCCGAAGAAGAGCAGTTTGTGCGACAGGGGTTCGTCAAGTTACACTTAAACTGCGTGATGGAGTCATGATTTGATTGACGAAGTGCCAGACCTTGTTGTTATAAAAGGGATTCATACTCTTGTAATTGTGCATGACCGTCTGCCTAATGCCTTCGCTGCAGGGTGCGCGGCTAAGGCAGCTTTGCTAACACTTGCAGGAAGCGGACAGGTTTAAACAACGGCAACAGCAGCAGCCGTGTTCTGCTGCTCGTCAAGGTGCGCGTCAACACCACGGAAAACAGCAACCCTGCAAGAATCTGGAGCAGATGTCCCTGAGCACCAGTGCTCCCTGTCTCTCAATAGCGTTGAGTAGTGGAGATGAGCAGTTGAGACAGAGACTGAGGAAAAGTCAAGTGGGAAAAGTGTACAGCGTGGTGAAGCGTCAACCAGTGGAAAAGTAGAAGAAGCCGTAGGTGACAGTGATGGTCTGTGGCTTACCCCATCGGTGAAGAGGAAGAGAGTGGGCCGAAAGCATAACACAGCAATAGATTTGCAGCAATTCGTTTGCAGCAGTTCAATATGTACATGTAGTAAGTTGTTTTATAGTAGGGCGTGTGGCTATGGGCCATGGCTCTAATAAATTCATTATTCCACCTTACAAAAAACGCGTACTGTGCTTGATTGATCGTGTTAGATGTGGAATGTCCGTAAGCAGCATAAGAGGTGCAGCATGAAAGCTTCTCGAGCATAGCGAAACAACGCGATATGAATGAGCGAAGCAGTCGACTCTGCTAGTATCTTGTTAAATACGTGCCCAAGAAAAAAATTCATTAATGCAGAAAAATTAAAAGTAGTTTGCTCGTTCTCATGCTTTGTGAGTGAAGTTGCATTCGTCAGTAGGCCCCCTCTTCTGCTGAATGTCCCACAGCTCACTAATTTTATCACAATCTGCTGAATGTACCACAGCTCACTAATTTTATCACAATCTGCTGGATGTAAACATTTTAGCTTAAAATGTAATAATATTGTTTTCAAACTTCAACTGTGGCAGATACGATCTGTAAATATGCATGATATGCCTTTTGCTTTATGCGTTTTGCTTTTTGTAAAATAGTGTTTTCGAGCCCTTTGTGGCATCTGAAGCCATTGAGAATTGTCCCTAATAGCAAGTGATCAAGGCAAGTGATCCTCAAGAGCAAGTGATCCTCAAGAGTCCATAATAGATCCCATAGCTATCCACATGCTCAACAAATGGCGCCACCTTGTAGAAGGCTAAAGTGTAACAAGAGTTGCAGACCACTACCCGCTTTGTTAATGGACACCTTGAAAAACAGAAGGGGTCATATCGGATGCTGGCTCGTTTTTCTTCTTTCCTTGAGAGAAGTGAAATTCGTTTTTCGAAAGGGAATTTATAACGGGCCAGCCAACACCCTCTCTCGTTTAAAAAAAATTAATTAAACCCTAATAAGGAGAGAAATAACTGTCCTTTAGTCGAGATTAAAGTTTCCAAATTAAAGGATCAAATTTATCTATTCACCAGCGATTATTTCAACTGTAACACTGAGGTTGACCAGTTAACAATCCCAAAGTTGGCTGAGGAGACTAGAAAGGATCCCTTTTAGTCGGGGTTACTTTTGGGGTGAAAGATATTTTTTAACATGTGAGAATTTTTCGCATAACAATTTGGCATTATGTGTTTTTAAGGTATTTTGACCCTACTGAGTTCAAAAATGCCTGTTGCTGGCTCGAAAAATGGACCGAAGTTCAGCAATTCAACATGGTGGCCAAGATGGCGGATTTTGTTAAAAACTTGCTGACATCGAAGAACATTCTGCCAGAAATTGGAATAGTTGGCATTTTTAAGATGATTTGACTATGGTGAGTTTGAAAATGACTGTTGCAGCTCGAAAAACGGAGCAAAGTCCTAAATTCAAGATGGCAGCCTATTTTAAAAGTTTGCTGTTAACAAGAGATGTTCAGCCAATACACGCTTTTAAAGTCAGCATTTTACCAAACACTAGTCTACAGTGGAAAGATTGAATATCAATATAAGTACCATCCGATCGATCAATTAGATAGTAAACGTTACTATAGGCCTAAAAATATCCGTTTAGACTTTACGTAATTCATAAATTTGACCATGTGTTTCTCGACTGCATCGTGAGTTGGACGTAAACTTGTAGAGTAAATTCTGTTAAGCTCAGAAAGAAGTATAGAATATAATACGGCACTTTATTGCACGTTGAAACTTTTCACCTATTGAAATGGTCTGTTAATGGTTCGATTACATGAGTAACAATCCATGCACTGCAAGTGAACTATGATCGTTTAGATCTGTTGCACCACTGGTCACTGCAAATATAAGTGATTAGACTTTCTCCACCCGAACATGCGATTGGCACAACCAGTCTGCAGTTACACGTAAGCACGTAAGGAGTTCTGTGTATGTTTTTAGAACTGGCTCTAGGGTCGTGACGAGCAACAGCTTCTCATCCACAGTCTTCCACCCATTTGATGAAGATCTGGTAAAAGTGGGTCTGGTAAGTTAGCATTTTACCAAACACTGGTCTATGGTAGAAACATTGAGTATCCATATACGTACTTTCCAATGACTGCAGTGTTCTAAACACAGTATGTGGAACAGTATTCAAGGAAGCTTATTTGGTAATGGCTTCCTCATATGTACAGCTTTAGAGGATCGCTCAATGGGGATGACCTTCGGGCTTCACTGTTATGTAGAGAATATGTTGTGATTCATTACCCGTGGATTTGACGATTACGATTATTTTGGGATACTTCACACACACACAAAATTAATACTGACCTTGTACAGCTGAATAATAAATTTAGCTACATTTGAGAAGGTTGAGTCCATAAGTGGCTGCTTTCCCCATCCTGAAAGCAGTTCAGCATTTTACAAGTAACAATACCAAGCTACTATTATAGAGTCAGAGCCTTGATTTAGAGTCAGAGCCTGTTCCAGAATGAAATGCCAAAATAGTCCACCTTTTTACGAGTGATAGAGTTGATGGGACGGCGTGAACTGTTACCAAGGCAAGATAGCCTGATGGTTACCACGACTGTCACTGTTCGAGGTCCACTTCAGCCATCCTTAACAGTTTAAGGAAGAGAAGATACCATTGAGGACCAATGAGACTCATGTAGATTACGGAATGTAAGAGACCTAAGGAATTTCCAATTCATATTACCTAGAAAAATTATCCCTCTTTCCTTCTTGTGCCATGGGTTAGGCTGTTAGCATGAATAACCTCTAAGCTGTGCAATGGAATGTATTTTCTCACCTTTGTAGTGCCAGACATCAACTATAGGCTACTTCGGCTCATTTCATTCTGGAAAAGAGATGTACAGCCAGAAGATAAATGCATGTCCCTTGTGACGATAACTTTTGCATTGAAAATATATTCCAGTTCACACCACTGCATCAACTTTTTTATCCATACAAAAGATGCCGTGTCTGCTGTCAGGACTATGATAGAAGCGACTTCACGACTCAACTATCTCAGATGTAGAAAACTTGACTATTCGTTTTTACAACGTCAGTACTATTTTTTTATGAAGCATCCCGAAAAAAAACGTTATTGACTAATTCATTGGCTCGACATATTTGCGATAGTACACAAACGCTAAGTTGTTGCTCCCGATGAGTAATTCCCTACAGCATCACGTTTGAAGAAGTCATTACCAAGTCAGCATTTTGCAAACAACGTTCCATGCACTGCTTGAAGAGTACTTCATCGGATGGTATTTATATTCTTCTATTATAATTATGATATTATAGTAGTATATTCTGCTATTCTATTATGTTTCTACCACAGACCTGAGTTTGGTTTCTACCGCCATGCCAGACATACTCTTGACAGATCCTCATCACACTGGGTGGAAGGCAGTGGATAGAGCAGCTAGGTGTCTATTCTCATGACCCTAGAACCAGTTACCAAAACATGCAAAGAACTTACTACTTGCTGCAAGACTCGCTGCATTAACTGTGCGTGTGAGTACAGAACTCCCTTGTATAAAGACATGTATTTGCAGTGACTGCAAAAATGCTGCAACAGATCTAACGACCTTAATTACATTTTTTTTAAACCTGTAATTGACTATTTAGAGAACATTTCAATAAGACAACAATAATTGATGTGCAATAAAGTGCCACTTATTGGTCAACCTTCTCTTTGAGCTTAGAATCTACTTTACAAGTCTGGATCCAGACCATGACACACTTGACAATTATGCAATGATACGGTTATTGCCATCAAAATTTTGAGGTACGTAATATCTAAACGGAAATTTTAGCACCTACAGTAACCTCTATTATTTAATTGATCAATTACAATGGTAACTGAGCTGTGTAGAGCAGATTTAGTTGTATATTCCTTGATGACAGCAAATTTTTTAAATAAGCTGCCGCTTTCGCTACCATCTTGAGTAGACTTCCGATTCTTTTTTCAAGCTGGCAACGTTCATTTTCGAACCTATCGAGGTTTAAACACCACCAACTACTGAAATTTCTAGCAGAATATGTCTTGATAACAGCAGGCTTTAAAAACAGCAGCTATCTTGGCCACCGTCTTGATTTATGAGCTTCTGGCTAACTTTCAAGCTGGCAACATTCATTTCAAACTCATCAGGGTCAAAACACTTTAAAAGTACCAACTACTCAAATTTCTAGCAGACTATTTCGCGAAAACAGCAAGCTTTAAAGACATGCAATCTTGGCTGCCATCTTGAATTACGGATATCTGGTCAATTCCTCGAGCAGGCAACGTGCGTTTTCGAAATCATTGGCGTCAAACCACCTACTAACACCAACTACACAAATTTATTGCAGAATATTTTTTAATAGCACAAACTATAAAAAAATAGCCATCTTGAGCGCCATCTTGAGTTACTTACTTCCAATTAATTTTTCGAGAAGGCAACGTTCATTTCGAACTCACCAGCATCAAAACAATTTAAAAGTACCAACTAGCCCACTCAAATTTCAAGCAGAACATTCAGCAAAAACTGCAAGTCTTTTTTAAAAGCTGCCATCTTGTCCGCCTTCTTGAATTACGAGCTGGCAACAGGCATTTTCGAACTCAGCGGCGTCGAAATTCCCTAAAAATACCTGGTGCTAAATTATTATACGAAATGCTGCTCACACTTTATATTCCTGAAAAGTAGCCTAGTCTATTTATGCAAACTCTTGCTCTCTCATCAATAGAAATCTTGGAAAGCCTCGTCACTGGCAATTCAGCGTTTTGTGGATAAATTTGCCGTAACTTGTACTTATGACCAAGGAACAATTTATCGTGAACTTGCTGTTGATCCAGAAGAAACTTCTAATCTCAACATAGTTTGTTCCACACTCTTTTCAACGTCAGGTTTTGGATCTTTATCACAGCACGCTCCTGGGAGGCCATCGTGGGGCTCTTAAGACCCTTGGCAGAATTCAGAAAATCCTTTATTTGCCATGAATGTCTAAACTCGTGCAACGTTTCTTTCAGTCATCTCGTCTGTGGCAGAACTACAAAGACCATGGTACACGTTATGTTGCATGGTCGAAAATATCCCTCTAATGAAACCTTTTCACATGCGACATCTTGATTGGGAGCAGGGTCGGATGGTTCAAAGTCCAGCTACATATTAAAATATCATGATAATTTCCGATCTTTATTTGGGTTCGTTTTTGCCTTCTTGTAAAAATTTGATGCATCTTGTATTCTCCATTTTCGGGCTGCCGCACGTTATCATGTGTGACACCGCCTCGAGCTTTGTATTCTTAGTAAACTGGGAATTATACCGACGTTTTGTCTTTAAATTTGTGCAACGGCCGTGTATCGTCTGTCAAGTAACTCCCATGCTGAATTGAACATAAAAACTATATGGCGAATGCTGGCACAATTTCGTGGTGATCACACCAGAAATTGGGACAAAAGTAATTCCACTGTTTCGCCTGAGTTTACAGTCCGTTGATACCAGAAATATTTGTACACGGGCATATTTAAATCTTGATCGAGAGATTGACATAGAAATTAGACCCCAATTCCAAAGGCACTGAATTAACCTGCTGCTTTATGGGCTTCAACGTTGTCTTCAAATCTACACAAGGCGATCACGGCGTATTTGTTGCATTAAACATTAGAAAGGAAGTTGAAGTTAACATATAGCAAGTTGAATGTAAGTTTTTCAAAGCCATTGGAATTTGAAATTGAATCAAAGGTTGGGTAGGTAGTCATTTCTTTCTGACAAAACGAGTTATTTCGTTCGGAAATTATAACCACTCTCTATAACCACCCTTTTATTACTGCTGAAAAAATTCTCCAACGGTTCATAAAGTTTAAGAGGAGTCAGGTCGTCTCTTACAGGTAGGCTTTCAGCGTATTAATAACCTACGACCAATTATTAATGAAATCCTAGGTGAATTTGGCTGATTTTCCATTACCTGTGACTGTCAAAAAACACCTTTCTTGTATTCTAATTGTCTTTTCTTTAAGTCGGAAATTTTCTTGTGCTATGTTTAAAATCTAACTTTGGAATCTAACTTTATCCCCGTTTCTGGGATAAAGACTGACACCTTTATCTCGTATTATATTACACCAACGTTCAGAAATAGTCAGGTGAGTTGGTGACTTAACAAATGGTTCCTTAAAATTGCAGTTTGTTAGTTTATCTAGACTCGTAATTACCGTTTGTTCAAAATTATTTTGCATCATTCCAGTTTGCATTAGTCCAGCAAAGTAGAAAACTCCTCAATTCTTTATGCTTAGAGGCCCCAAACCACATGATAAAGAGTCCTCCAAACACAGTGATTGAGTATGCCTCCTGTTGCATTTGAAACAAGACTAAACTTTTTGCAATGTAGATAAAAGAAGAAACCCCGGAATGCTAAGCAACATGTAATGAAATCCATCAATTTATATAAGTTAATATGACAAGGAAAAAGTTCTATCAGTGGTGTGATTATCTTCAGAGAATTCATTATAAGCTTGTTGATTTCAATGCTTACGGTTTATGAAAATAGCGAATTTTCTGCCATTTGAATAAACTGGTTATTCTCGAACTTATCAGACTTTCAGAGACCTCACTGCAGACAACCATCACTCTAAGAAAAAACAATGGTATTTCTCATGCTACTACAGGTTTAAACCTTGGAAATGGGTGACCCAGATCTATTTTGGTAGGACTTGGGAGGTGCCATGTCAACGGAACTAATAAATATGCGGGCAAAGTCCATTGAAAGGAATTCCAAAATGGCCTATCACATGATGAGAATTAATGTAAAACTGGGATATGCCTGATGAATACGAACGAAAACTTGATATTGCCGAAGAAAAATATATGAAACCTACTCACATCCATTTTCATCTCATCAACAACGAAATATTGCATGTATATAAAAACACAATTGAAAGAATAAAAGTGATAAAATACAACCATTTAACATCACTACAATCTAGGCATGCCGTTAGGATACATGTTTGATAAAAAAAAATGTCGTCGGGAGGGGCTCACTACAGACTGGCACTAGTGTTTATCTCTGACATAACTGTTAGAGAGAAGGGTATATCCTTAAGTGAGTACGAGGTCATCATTTCGTGAGCCATATCATTGAAATGTTTTCTACTGTTCTATTTGTCTGTTTGGAAACAACGTAACGTTTTTTTTCTAAATGTGCGTGGTGTTCAAATGGCTATTTGTTAAACCATTAGTTTTCGGTTAAATGTCACTTAAATGTTTATTGTAATGTGTTTTATCCGGCTGGCATATGAACCGTTTAATTTTGTCTTATAACGGTAAAGTGCTTACTTTACAACCTTAAGGGCCCTATGCGTTGGTCATGTATTGGTCGTTTGAGTGTTGACTTACAAAATTGTATGATGTCTTGTAAGCCTAATTTGTCAGGACTACATTTTATTTACCTTACTTTGGAACCTTTCAATGGGTATTGGGATTGTCCGTTTTCAGACATTGGTTTGAATGGTTTTGGTAAGTGGGTGGTTTTGAGTTTTGCGCAATGAAAACATCTTTGTGAAAGTAATGTGATTCCGAGGTTGTTTGCGCTATTACTGTTCCTAAGAATATGACTTTTGCTCAAAATTAAACTGCGTTCACTAATTCAGTGTTTGATAAAGTTCGTATTAAAACAGAATAATTTGTCAGAGACAGTATAGATACACTTAAATTCGTTTGCCAGAATGCGGTCATTTGTTGACTAGATGTCTAGTGATGAGTATACAAAGGGAAGCTTGGGTATGCAGACTTGCATCAATATTATTACAGTAATAAATCACTGATAAATACACATAGATACAATTCGCAAGTTCACATCCACCAATATAAAGTATTGCACTAAGCTGAATGGTAAGCTTAAATCAATGCAGACTAGCATGAATATTATTATAGTAATAAATCACTGATAAACACACATAGATACAATTAGCAAGTTCACATTCACCATTATAAAGTACTGTACTAAGCTAAATGTCTAGTGATAAGTATACAAAGGTAAGCTTGAGTCCATGCGGACTTGCATCAACTTGCAAATTCATTTACAGTAATAAATCACTGATAAACACACACAAATACAATTGGCAAGTTCACATCAACCAATGTAAAGTATTGTACTAACCCCTTACCTGCCATATAATTTTTATATCTGCGGTTTATATCCGGAAAAGTAGGACTAACCTGGGCGGGACTTGAACTAGCAACTTGTAAGAGCTCTTTAACTTCAGGCAGACGTCTCTACCAACCTGGAATTGCTGTCGTTTCTCCATCGTTGGCCATCTTGTGTCTAGTTTGGACTCTGTTTCTAATACTTAACACTTTGGTCTTGTCTATGATGAGTTGGGCTCGTTTGGAGCAGGTAAGGGGCTAAGCTAAATGAAAAGTGATAACTATACAAAGTAAGCCATAGTGTAAGCAATAATAAACTGTGGCAATACATGCATAGTGCACTTGACTCATAAGGACATTGAAAATTAATCCTGTCGCATTAGCAATCCTATCTTATTAATTTTCCACTTTAAAATTTAGACAAGAGGTGAATACGAATTAAAATGGTGCGCATGTCCTGGTCACCATTACGTACAGGGTACAACCGTCATTTTAAAAATTGGCATGCAGGTTTGAAAAAAAATCCGTCATAATCCGCTTCCAGTCTATTTATAAACCTAAATAAATCACTTAGATGGCCAATGTGTCAATCATAGGCTCAGTTAAACTTGAAGGCTATTTTGAAAATGTGGTTACATTAAAAAAGTATGTAATGGCCACTCTAAAATTTGGGAACTAATCATCTAAAAAACAGATTAACAATACTATTCCATAATGTTATAACGAATAGTGCGCTATCATTATGCTAGTTGCTGGCGTGTTGTAAATTATGCCTCGTATTTTCATTTTATGCAGCTTTCAAGTGTCACACTGCCATCTAATAAGAATAGGACTGGGTAGTTACTGCCTAAAAAACTCGGAATTTTGTAAATAAAATTACCGGTTGGTAGAAATAGAGCTTAAAACAGACGTAGGTCCTAGCTTTTTTAAGCACATGTTTTGTTCTCTATAGTGTGTTGCACAAATGTATCCGAACAGAAGACAAACACTAGTTCTATGGCTTTACCACAGGTCCAGATTCTATCTTGTTAAAAAACGATTTTAACAAGTTTTTACATGGTTTTTGAAAAATACTTAAAGAAACATGCGAAATGTATGAAAACATTTAGCATCTAAACATGCTAATGGGAAGGTGAGGAAGTCTTCGGAGCAAAGTGACATTTTTTTTTTGGAGACCAAAAAACTTTTTTATATTTTTCTAACTCTTTTAACGCAGAACCGGAGTAACTGGCATTTCTGCACTCCCGTTTCCCAAAACAGTTCCCATTTTGGTGTTTTAAATCTGTATTATTATTATTATTATTAAAATAAAAAGATAAACAGAGTAGCCAAAAAGTATAGGTGAATTATGAGTGATTTCGTCTTTCACCTACATTTGATGGCCAATTTATTTATATTTTTAATTACTAAAATACTTTTTAGATTTTTGCATTTTGAATGTATGGAAAATCGTCTTTAACGTAGGAGACAGGTTAAATCCAACTCTTGGAACACTCTTGGAATAACGTACGAAAACCTACTGGATTAAATATCGTGTTGACTGTTTTAACATGCTTTAATATCGCTACGATAATTATAATTCAGCCTTTTTTTTAGCAAATAAAGTTGTTAGTTTAGAAAAAAAATATCCCACAACTTCACACATTTGTAAGATTCCAAAGCCAAAATAGAACCCAATCGTTCCTCCAATATCAGCAAGAAGATTCAGAAGAGAATAAGCTGCTATTTCCTGTGTAACGAATATCCGATTATCAGGAAAACCAACTTCAAATCGGAAAAAATTATTTTTCCCTTTTTTCTGATACAAATTCTTTATGTCTTCATAAAAATACCAATTAGATATGCATTGTCTGGGACAAGATAGTGATCTTGTATCACGAAAATTCAAATCTTGAAGAATGCTGACAGCTGCTTTAAACACCTTCGTTACGTTTCTCTTCGATGTGCATGACGGAATAGAAATTGATTGTTGCATGAATGGTAACCTGAAATTAAATTACCATCAATTAGTTGCTCTTATTTCGTGGAACCTAAAACTATATACAGTGGCTATTTAGTATCTTTTTTACATGGAAATTTTTCTTTGGCACACTGGTACAAGTTTCAGGAAATTACAGACCAATGTAACTTTAAATCTGATAATCATGGAAAGTTTCTAGTTTTACATGATGATTCGTTTTAATTCAAGGAGGAAGGAAATATACGAGAAGCTACGACAAAAAACTGTATGGGAAAATAGCTACTGACAACATAGCTACTGACAACACACATCTAATCCCACACATTACTGTTCTACTTAGGTTTCCTACTGTGAGCCCATTATAAAGAAACTCCACGTACCGAAATAGACATCACCTAACTAGGCAACCTAAACGTCACCACAACTAAATATGTAATGCAATAATGAAACACTACTTTAAAGTATTTTGAAATCCAAGAATTGGTTTCATCTGGCTTTTTGGAAACTCTTACTAGTACCAATTCGCTGGAAACTCATACTAATGCATGGGCATCTTTAATTATAATTTCATTGTAAAGCATCCAATTACGTTATCAACAAGCACAAACTAATTCCTATTAGTGCATTTCATGTATTATTTTGTAAAATTATGCCTTTTTTAACCCAAAATCGATGATTCTAATTAAGTTATTGAGAAGGACAGCTTTTCCCGATTCACTGAAAATTAAAAAACTACTCTGCACCAATTTTCTGTGTCGTTGTATTTTATTTTATTTTTTTAGAAGATTTCGAGGATCAGTTTACCATTTATGTTCGCTGACATAATCATGTTGATCAAAAACAGGATTAAAAATTTAAAGCTTTATGCTTTAAGTCTACTCTTTTATTCGTTGGGAATTATTATAAACTGTATCAGAGCACAAACATTCTTACAATATATTAAAAATCATTTCAAAAATTCAAAATATTGTTCGGATAAACTTGGAGTTTCTTTGAGCATTTGAAATCGTCCATAATTGATTTTGACAGCACTAAAAAATCAATTGTGGACAATTTTAAATGGGTATAGAAACTCCAAGTACTGTATGTCCAACAAATATTTTGAATATTTGAAAATGATTATTAATATGTTGCAAGTGTGTTTGTACTCTGATACAATTTATAATTGTTCCCAACGAATAAAAAAGTACATTTAATGCAAACCACATTGCTGCCGATTTTAAGACATATAGCTAGGTGATGTGAATGGCGATGATGTCTCTTTTTTTTACTGGTGCAAATGCTTTCCACCTCTTCGTCTATTGAATTGAGTATCTAGTACCTTAACGAAGCTACTATGTCTGGTCTCTATGCTGGAATACTCCTGAGATTTTGGTAATCTGATTGAGGGTGCTTGAGGGTGCTAAGACGTGGTTGAAAGTTTTTAAATGAGAATGTCTTGTCCCAGTGGAACTGTCGTTGAAAGATACTTGTTTCACATAATAGTCTGCTGGTAATTTTTTTCCCTCATTCCTCTGAATGTCTTTCTTTGGGCTCCTCTTTTTACCCATGACAACGTTGAAATTTGGATTTGAAATCTGGATCTGAAATTTGGATTTTAAGACGAAGCCCTTTCCTCGTGGAATGTATGTTACTGTTTTTTTTTCTGAGGAAGTGCAATTTATGCGAAAGTTCAGTTACCTGTAAAGGTAAACATAAATGCAAACCTATTTCCATTTTATTTGGTCATACAGGCGAATTACAAACAGGCTCAAGTAGTGTTAAGTAAATACAGACCAAAATCCTATTTCGTTGAATTTTGGTACCTAAATGTTAGACAGCGTAAGCCATCGACCTTTGAAATCAAAGGTAAAGTTCTACTGTACCACCAGAATAGATTAGCAGTAGAGCTATGTATATTCTTTAATATGAAAGGTCGAGGGTTCAATTTCCCTTCAAGTATCTAACATTTAAGTACCAAAGGCACGGAAATGGGTTTACATGTGCATTTAATTACCACTAATCGAGGCCATTTCGTTTTCCAGTTATGACCCATTAAGGTGTTCACCTTCTTGGAATTATTTTGATGCCATTAAGGGATTCCACGTACAATCAGGATTGTTACGGAGTCAGTTACCAACATATAGCTTTTTCAGCAACCATGCACTACGTACCGTACCAGGAATTCACTACATATGATACCTGTCTATCCAAGCATTCAGTTTTCCTACTTAAGCACCCCCCTGCTAGTGCATGATATAATTCCTATTTTGCATAGATGTGCTATATCCAACGATTGTTAAATGTCTGGAGATGTAGTCCCCGTTAACTTCTCAGCAATCTCTGGAGGGAAAAAAATTACATCTCAGTGTGAATGGGAGAAACCTTCTCCCAGTGTTTCTATAGTCCATCCATTTTTGAAAGACGTTCCAGTGAAACACTCTTGGAGTAATTGAAGCAACTTTTTTGTGCAAGGTTTTCCCCTTTTTTGCTGTTTTTTTCCATCATTGACATGCTGCCTCAGAGGAATTTTTTCAAAGGAATCCAGTGCTTGACTCATGCTATACATTCCCCCAGGCTTAGCAAGCTGTACGATGGTGCCTTCCATGTTGTTAAAGTTGTGAGCAACCCTGTTTCATCTGCGAACCCATGTCATTCCTTGTGGAGAGGAGTAGCTGGGCTCAGCTGCACGAAGAGTGAAGGTCGTTGGTCTTGTCACACATTGCTTCAAACAACAGTTAACAGAGGACTGTTGTTTCAAGCATTTTTTATGTAAGCTATTTTGAAGCAATGTTGGTAATAGTACGCATAGCGCTGGTGGTTTTATTGTAGAAAATTGTTGAATTATTACGGGGGAATTTTTATATAATAGTAAATAGACACATTTAACAATTAAATCTTTCTGACCTTTACTTCACAGCCTCTGCAGTGAAAACGAGGTTTTTTTTTTGTGTGTGAAGACTGATAGTAGAACAAGGGGTTATCCACTGAAATTAAGCCAACAAACTAGGCTGTGCTTCCCACTCTGCTTATTTAAAATTGAAAAAGCTAGACTCACCACAGCAAGTAACGGGTTATTGGCTATGACTGCATTAAGTTTGTTGGAAATTAAACAAATTTACACATAGTCTGACAATATATAAAATTTGTTCGTAATATATATGTGAAGAAAGTAGATAAAAAATGTGTTAAATGCAATATGTACAATTGTACATGTCTTGTAGTTTGCAATAAAATAAGTTGTAAACAATTTATGTACACATTTCATTATCAGCCAAACAGAACATTGATATGGAATAGATGCAATGCAATCAATTTTTGTTTAAAGTATATATAAAGCTTGTCACTGTACCTGCACGGGTTAAGGAATTCAGAAAAAATACGTGTCTCTATAGCATCATGCAAACATTTTGAAGATATATCCCCAAATTCACATGGATCTTTAGCTGTATTGCGATGTATAAACTGTGTTGAAAGAAATGGATATAAACATCCTAATTTGATATTGTAATAGCACTTAAACAATAAGGAAAACGATTTTTTTTTATTTGTCATACTTGCAAGGCATGTAACTTGAAATGTGTCGACCAAGTATTGACAGGAGATGTGATATCAGTATAAGGGAGTGCAGGCAATTCATTGCTAGAATGTAAAGCATTTATCTGTGGGAAATAAAACGGTTTTATTAATTTTAAACATAACTGATTGATTTGTGTACAGAATATGATATTGACTTACGTAAAGGTGCTCCATAGGAGGATATTTACGATACCATACTTCCCCTACGAATGAAGTTTGTGCCTTGTTATATTGTACGGATTCATCTGAAATAAAACGGAAATACAAGCACAAGAAGCTCAATGTTAGCTGTCATAAATTACATTTTTGAAAATTATTTAACTATTTGCTAGAGACCAAACAACAAACTACATCGCCTACGTAGACAAGCATCTAATCACTCGAACATTTGGACTTAACAGTATAGCTCCCTTTTCATATATAAGACGTTGATCTTATTAACAAATATTTATAAGAAGATTGTACATTTGGTACAGTCAGTGAGAAAACTTTGGTCACTTTTCTCATGCATACAGTCGCAAAAAAAACTTGTAAAACCTAATAAATTCGTCTGCAAATAGTTTTCTAGTCATGAACAGAAGCTAAAAAAAGTTTGTGCATTACAGGAACCTAATTTTTCAAAATATTCAGACATGTATCTGTTTGGTTGGAGTGGAAAGTTGGTTTCAGGAGGGCTGCATACTTGGATAGTGATGGTTATGACATCATTTAAAGTCACAGCTGGAACAGGGTTTGGTGATTTAGGTCTAGAGAAAGGGAGAGGAATATGCATCTGGATAATGGAAGCTCCATTTATTCACTGGAAGTGATAGATATTTCTGTGGTTAATGATGAAGTAGATATTATTTTTAAGTCATAGTTTTCAATTTGATAACTGATTCCGTGTTTTTCTGTTGGTGGAGAATGTAAGACTTTTCAAAATCTGGAGAATGGGATGTTTTTATGGCAAGCTATTAAAGTTATTTGCAAATTGGTATCCGCTTTGTATTCAGGACGTTTTAGGCAGTCACTCAGAGGGAGTTTGATCATTCCAAAACACATCAATTTGCACATAGTAGGTGGAATGACATCTATTATTTTTCATGGAAATGTAAATCTGTAAGTTTATCAGGTTTGCTTTCCATATCACTCCAAAATTGATTTGAGTATACGTCTTGATGTGAAATGGCGCAAGTATGTGGATAATAGGCTTGTAGATGCATTTAACATAAGGGAGGGGATACTGTATGGTCGAGTGTGAAGTGTTTGGCGTGTGGGTTAGGTGAAGGAGGGGGCCTAGGATCTGAGGGGATTGGACATCCGGTTGAGGAGGAAGTATAGGTTGGAAGAAGGATGGGATTTTCAGTGTAGTGATATACGGTGGGGGACGAGGATGAATAAGAAGTCAAATTTGTTGCACAAGAATGGAGAAATTAGAGGCAGGGAGAGGCGGATGCAAGGGTTCTGCATGGGAATTGGTTGTAGCTTTGGTATAAATGTTAAGTATCAGAGGTAGAGGTATTGATTGCACAGTTAATTGCATGCAATTATCCAAGTTGTCCGTTTTAGTTGTTCTGGAAACATCCACAATGTATTTTATTTTGCATACTGTAGTTGCATTTGTGTGCACATCACTTGATACGAACTGAATAAAAACATCCACAATGTATTTTATTTTGCATACTGTAGTTGCATTTGTATGCACATCACTTGATGCGAACTGAAGGTTACGGTATGGTCTGCTTAAGTTTGCTGAATGAAATGGGTATGGTGGACCATTCCACCCAAGATGACAGAGTACATACGCTAAAGAAAACAAATATTTTTTTGTAAATTTGGTCTTTAATCGGTGCAACCAAATGATGGATTAAAAGTACATTTCTTGCTTGATGTCGTAGTGGGCAGAACTTGTGTCAATAAAGTCTCCATATCATCAATTTAAAGGTTGCAGGATAAATGCATTGAACATAGTGCTAGTTAATTCGTTCATCAAGCTCGTTCTGAAGGTCGTTTTAAAGAAATAAAACACATAAAACACAGAGCTAACATGGCTTCTTCCTTATCGATCCTCCATCTTGGAAATGATGTCATCAGACCACTGATGTTTACAAAATATTCTCTGATAACGATTGGAATAATGTCTGCCATTTCTCCATTTGTGTAAATTTTTATACGGTATTCATAGCTCTAATTTTATTTGCTGAAATGGTATAGGCTTCCAAATGGAGTCTAATTTTTTTTCAGTAGGCTTCCTGTAAATGATAGTGGCACCTTCCACGTCCACAACATGGTGGGTTTCAAAATCATGCTTAGTTATGAATGAGAATGTTGTGACGTGGAAGCTACCGCTATCATTTACAGGGAGATTATTGAAAAAATTAGACTCCATTTGGAAGCCATTTCAGCAAACAAAATTAGTGCAAGGAACACAGTAAAAACTTTCACCCAAATGGAGAATTAGCAGAAATTATTCCATTCGTAAACATCAGTGACCTGAGTACCATCATTTCCAAGAAGGTGGATCGATAAAGTTGGAGCTCTGTGTTTTATGTGTTTTATTCGTTTAAAATTGTTAGTATTGGTAGGGTTTGAGGGCACGAGTAGTTGTATTATATCGTTAGTCATCAGTGTATGTCGGCTTGTATATTTTTTTAGGTAAACAAGACATAACATAAATTACGGAACACTTTTATTGTGGATTCTGTATTACATGCACTTGTGGCAAATCATCTAACTGCCTGGAGGTACTTTTTCAACATAAGCTTACTACGCCGCAAAAGAATTTTATCCTTCAGTTGTATAAAGCATCACACGGCTGTGTGCATATACAGGATGATTCATAGTGTACTGAAAAATAAACCTATAAAATGTAGGCCTATAAGTTGTAGGTGTATAAAATGTAGCCCAATACTATAGGGGGGGCCTAATTTTATTAGTCCATGAAACAAAAACCTTTGTTCACTCTAATAAAGGCTTGCTATGTGCATCCCATGAATTACTTGTGCGGATCTCCACCTGCACTTGACGGGGACGTTTTGCAATTGTGTTGTAGCAAACACGTGTTGTCAGGTCGTACGTGTAGTATTACAATTCCATCTTAGCCATCTTCTTTGAATGCAAAAGTTGAACGTTAGATTTGAATGTATAGGCCTATGAGACATGTTCCCGAAGTACACCATTCAGGAGAAGATTGAACTAATCCTGCTTTGTGGCATGGAGGGAGCCAACTTCCAAACCATTGCAGCAGTTATTGACCAGTTTCACGCCCGCCATCCAGAGAGAGATAGGCCATATTACAACACAGTCAATAATTTCTTGTGGAAGTTTAAGGCAACAGTGTCTGTGGCAGACGACTGGGGAACATGTGGTAGTCCACGTTTGGCTTCAGACGAAGAAAGTATGCTTGCCGTAATTGAGTCTATCGAAGCAACCCCTCGAACATCACAACAAGATCTTGACCAGCATCTTAATACCAACCAAACAGCCATCCATAGAATCATTAAGGAACAGTGGGACCATGGATACAAACCCGCCACTTCACAACACCTTGATGAGGAGGACTATGACAGAAGGCTACAATTCGCACAATGGGCTGTTGAAACCATTGATGGTGATGCCACATTTCTATGCCGTCTGGCAATGACTGACGAGGCCCATATTCCATTACACGTCTTACCTAACAAACAGAACACACGTGAATACAGCATCACAAATCGATATTACGCAAGTGAGGGACACCAC
This sequence comes from Lithobius niger, assembly GCA_023313725.1. Taxonomy (NCBI): domain Eukaryota; kingdom Metazoa; phylum Arthropoda; class Chilopoda; order Lithobiomorpha; family Lithobiidae; genus Lithobius; species Lithobius niger. The sequence continues at coordinate 10,256 of JAHWFP010139974.1, read as the reverse complement.
TAATATAATTCCAGCATGAATGTGTGGTGCAGCTCTGTGGGTTCACAGTTTATAGGATAATTTTTCATTGATGGAACACTAAATGCTGAACGGTGTTTACAGTTGCACCATGACGAGATTCAACCCTCCATCAAGGAGGAAGTGCCGCTTGTCCATCTTAATACCGTATGGTATCGGTACGATAGGACTCCTCCCTACTTTGGAGGCAATGTACGGGAGTTGTTGGATCAGACCTTTGGTGGCAGGTGGATTGGGAGGGGAGGAGCAGTAGAATGACCACCCAGAAGTCTTGATATAACCTTCCTGACTTCTTCCTATGGTGCTATCTGAGGAACAGGCTAGGCACAGCACTACATCATCCGGGGACCATTCAGGAGCTAAGGCAATATATTGTTGCAATCTGTCAAACAATTACACCGGATAT
>JAHWFP010139972.1:177594-233277 GCA_023313725.1 Lithobius niger | reverse complement strand
TAGTTTGTTCTAGGTGGATTGTAGTTGCGGTTACCTGTGTGCCAGTCGCAGTCACTTTATCGCTGTTCTCGCCGAATCGAAGCTCAAATAAGCCGCCAGTAAATCGGATCGGTTTAGTTGATTGCTTACCGAGCGTTTGGCGTGGTGGCATATGCAGCGGTCGCGGACCATTGGGGCACACCAGTGTCACGGTCCCAGACCACTGGCACACGTGGTTGTTAGTCGCACGGTCGTGATTTCCTGTGCTCCTTTAGGTCAGTCGACCTTAATCAATTTGGCCTTATCCGAAGGCCAACCAATAGACTATGGACGTCCTTGCTGGATTTATGCAGCGAATTTTTGATTAGCCTATCAATTATTTTAGGAAATCGATAGACGTTGATCTAAAGCGTGATGTTCGCTTGTAACTTGGGCTAAGGTTGTTTTGGTAAGTAGCCTTGACCGTCAATTACGTTGACGGCGTCCACTGCTCCTCGAAGGTGGACAAGCCTACATTCAAGAAGTATATATCAACGATTGGATCGATACGATTCGGGGTTCGTAGTAAGGTGGGATAAACTCGCCTTAAGGAGAATTTAATTGGCGATTGAAGTATTGTGTGACATTGCCACATTTTAGTTGTTGTATTCTTATCTTTATAAGTCTTAAAGAGCTTATTATTGCACTCGCCACATATTTACATATTCCCTTTTTCATGATTGAAATTTTGGCGAGGTAAGTGATTGGGGACGAATAATTGTTTTAAAAATTGCCGATTTGAATCGCTTTATTCTGAACCCTAAATTGTCTTTGGAGACAATCATTATAGCACTCGCCACTCTGTTGTAATTAATTTTCTAGATTAAAACGTTGGCGAACCTCATGGGTACCCTGTGGCCGAGTGGTCTCCCTGTATTCTGAATGTTGACAGGCCGGAGACGGAGGTTCTTGCACTTATTGTGATCAACCGAAAATTTGCTTTATCACTTTACCGTAGGAAGTTTAAGCTGTAAAGACTTTGGCCGTAGTTTTAAAATTGCAGTCTCCTGGTCATAGCATGATTTTATTGTAAAATTCCTCTTGGTGGCTTTAATGCAGCATGGCCAGCCAGTACATGGGTTTACAGCCTGGTAAATTGACACCATCTGTGTCGGCTGATGGATGTCTGGGGTTCAGTTATGATTGGCAACTGACATAAGTTAGCATTGCGTGTTTGTGCCTCAGATTTGCAGGATGGGGTTAATGATTAGAAGTTTTTGATTTTGGAAAATGTAACAGTGATTCGAGGGTTATTTGACGTGCAGTAGGCTACTCTCGAATCGCATTGTGGCAGGGTTGGAAAGATGGCGGCTGCTCTCTATCTACCCATCGAATTTTGGAGTAGGAGCTGTGTTTAGCAAATCGATGTCGTATCACGGCTACCTTTCCAGTCGATTAATAAATCTGCGCAAAGTCAGTCAAGAGTCGTTTGGGGCTAAAGCCTGTCACCTCTATTATTTTGGCCGGTGCAGTCGATTACATCCCGAGAGCCGGCCGAGGGAGCACGCGTTGAGGCTGCCCGGCATCACACTTAGGTCACATGCGGATGACACTCCAGGCGGGTGCATTGACATAGCTGATGCTTGGTGACATGGCCTGCGGACACTACGGTGACAGTGAGTAGTGTGAAGTGGTGGTAACTGATTTCTGTGAAGGTCGGTCTTCGTGGCTACTTGGACCTCCTTCAGCTGCGTTCATGGTACAGCACCTGTGTACTTGTGTTTTAGGTGATAGTGTTACTGCCCTGGACTGTTCGCCTTAGGAAATTATCTGAGATTTTCTCAGTCGTTTATATTGTGTGAAGTTCTTGGAGGATCCATAAGTGTTGAATTCTGAGACGCCGATCATGGCACTTGTACCTTACCATTCATGTTAATTATTAGATGCTCTTATGTAAACCTCGGCTCACTGCGGTCAGTCTATTTCCTAGTGAGATATTATCTCTAAGGGGATGTTTGTACACGAAGCTAAATGCGACGTGCAGGGAGTGGTACACCGTTAACTTAGGTGACTTGAAAATTATTGGTTATTAGCAGACCGGTTGGTGAGCAGTGTATTGCCCAGTGGCCTTTTCCTATTTGAGGAATAATTTTATGAAACGAATTCTTGCTCTCGCCACTTAGTTTCAAGTTTTGTCGATACATTTCGACCCAGCGAACCAGTGAGCGTTCTTTGTTGGTAGCAGTCGGGTATTCCTCGTGACGTTGGCCCCCACCGTGCCTTTTTTCGTCATACTATGATTTTGGGGATGCACTTGACGCGGCAACCCTTACTGAGGTGTGTCAACTTAAGTCCGTGATGCGGACTACAACTGACCATTACGGCGGCTCAGGTACCTTCAGGTGGTGTTGGACTCCTGCCTGCCCCCAGGATAGGGGCGAGGTAGACACTCCTCAGAATCCATTGCTAACACGGATGAGTCTTTTTATCACAGTGGGTTGTGAAGATTTGTCAAATTTGACAGGTGGGGGTTAGCTTGCCACTGCCAAATGCTTGTTTGTGTTGCGCATGTATATGAGGTCTTCAGGTGAAGAGGTGGCATGGGACACCCAGGGCGTGTGTAACCTAAGGGTAGACTTGTGAGGGTGTGTGGACCCTCACCTCTCAATGCAATTAGGAACTCTGGCAGCACGACGGAGTGGATTGACGGCGTTAGCACAAGAAAGGGATTGTTCTGGTGGGCATGTCACTGGTCGCGAGTGGCATCACAGCCCCGGGGTTCCAGGGTAACGATTTCGACCCCTGAGAAGGCTCCTTCCCCTATTTAGTAGCAGCGCTTTCTCCCTAGCTAGATGGGGAAGTTATGGTCCCCGTCAGTGGAGTTAGGTTTACATGGAGGACGAGGTCTCAAGGGCCTCTTTGGTGTCCAAGTTTTCGGCAGTGTCTGGGACAGATAAGCCCTGGATACTTGCGAGTGATGGCAGCTTCGCTGGCGTTCGTTGGGTGCACCGTGGGTGGAAGAATGGTCAGTAGCAAAATCAAGCAGTAGGATGAGAGGTGTTTGAGACTGCCGGCTTGCTTGCACCACAGATGACAACCCGTCGTAGCAGCGGGCTAGTGGTGAGGATTGGGCAGAACTGAGAAGCAGGTTACGTATACAGCACACTGAGGTTGAGCTTTTATGAAGTTTAATCTAGTATGAGGGACTTGCAATGCGCAGGGTTCGACGCCACCCCTTAGGGGGTAGGACAAAGTCAGCATAAATAAAATACAGGTAAGTATTTTAGGATAGTAGTAAAAACGGGGTTTTACCCCTAAAAGTAGTTTGTACTTATCCTAAAATACTTACCTGTAGGAACCCTCCCGCCTCCCGCGTCGAACGGTCCGTAGGGATTTGTGACACAAACTGTGACGAGTAGCGGGAAAGGGGCGTCGCCTGACGGCGGTCATGCGCCCCAGGGAGCGCCATTGCAAGGGCCCGGAGTGCGTTTAAATTAAAGGTTGGGACGAAAGGCATTTCCAAACTTGGAAAGCATAAATAAAATACAGGTAAGTATTTTAGGATAAGTAAAAACTACTTTTAGGGGTAAAACCCCTTTTTTTCGAATAGAAAAAGCAATACTGAATGCTCCGCAAAGACGTCCGCAAGATTGAACAGCCTCGGCTGGTTACAATCTATCAAACAGTATGTTTCAAACACGCATGAAAGATCAACCGTTTCTAAGTGATAAAACAGAGCCTTAAACCTCCCAGAGTTGCTGTTTACAAGTCAACTCCTCAAATTATAAAAGCCTCGGGTACTTATAAAGTCCGTCTGGAGTGAATAAACAATGAATCCCACACAAAGATCAAACCGTCAGTTATTTGAATTAATGTTTAAAACAAATAAGAAAGAAGTTGGTTTTTAGTAAGAGTACCATTCTGACGTTATGGGGTGAAAGAACCTAAGATGCCGCTACAGGCATCACCACCATAATATTCCCTAGCTAGAGAGAGTTTAAGTTACTTTTTTACACTAAAATTTAGACTGGGGGGGGGGGTGGTCCTAAATTAAATTTTCAAAAGCTAACAACAAACATACGAACCACTGCCATTTTGCCCGGCATGGCATCCCACGGACATGGCGTCTCCACTCCCGACTGGCGTGACCCTTCTCTAGCTTGAGATCTGTGAGCTGTGGTAACGATTGAGTTCTGGGGCTGGGGTTTTATCCACAATACCGGAAGTTGGCGCGGACGCCGAGGATAGCTACGGGGGTGTGATTGGCCGAGGGCCTCGAGAACAATGGAAAGTGGGAGGAGAAGTCGGTTGAACAAAGGGACTGGGTGCAGAGCCGTCTGAAGGAGTAGGGACATGTAAACGGAAAAGACAGGCCTGTTTTGAGTTTTACTCAATTGAACATTGGGAAATAGGCCTTTACTTTGAATTATTGGCTACGGATTGAATATTTACATGTTTGTAACGTGAATAAGCTCTTGTTAAAGCTTGATACTTGGCTTTGGGCAATGCAGAAAGCATTACTATTAAATTAAACAAGCTTTAACTGTAAACTGCAGTGTTATACACCATAACTAGTTTTGGCTGGTGGGGAAATTGAGGATTCGAAGTTTTTGCACAGTTTGACTTACGGAAATGCTTGGAAACAGATCTTTTAAAGAATTCTTTTAGTTTTAATAGTATATCAAGCTAGCAGTAGCATTTGGTTGGGTCCAGTCGGGCTGAGAGGAGAACTAAAATAAACATATATACACTAAAATTCGTGTCCGGTAGAATGCCGATGTCTAATTACTTGGACTAATGGCAGCGTTTCTGGGGGTAAAAGATTATTATAAAAGGCTAAATAGATGAAAAAATAGTCTAGCTTAGTTATATGCTAAAACGCATGAAGTTAATTTGGAGGTTTAACCTTAAAGTTAAAGGACTATGTTTGATCCAAGTGGAAATTTTTCATAGCAGTTGCGATCGTTCAAACACAATAAAAAATATCACACATCAAATTGTTGTCTGTAAAATCCTCGAGGTTCAGTACCTTCGCAGAGGAAGCTCCTCCTAAAATTCAACTAAGCTACTGTATGTAGGCTTTATGCCCGAAAATAAGAGGTATAAAATCAAATACAAAAATGCAAGATATAACAATGGCGGCCATGATGAAGTAGCGCTGCTGGGGTTTTTGGCCGATCTTCCGATGCAGATTTGACAATCTTCCAGATGGAAAGTTCAAATTTGGGCTTCCCCAAGAGTCTTGTATTTGGACAGGCTATTGAATGTCGAAGAGTTTGTAGGAATCAGACCATTATTGCAAAAGCGGCGAGATTTGCCTCGGCGAGGCATTTGGGTGCCTCGAGAAAAAATTTTAACATTTTTGAAAAACAGGCGTTTTTCGGTGGCGCTCGTTTACAACCCGTCATGCGTTAGACTGTTCAGTGGATCACCACTACGGCTGCCCATATCCCGACCTTCGATATCTCGTCTATTTGGACTCCGCCACACCCTTCCTTGTTCCATGCACCTTTGTCACACTGGCACTAGATACGTTTGTCTTCTAGATGTGCTGGTCAAGTTTTGTTTATCTTGAAGATCTTCCAGCAACGACAACCTTACGCTTTGGAACCTGGAGATAATTCAGCTTGCCTGTTCACGACTTTGGCTGTTTGATCCTTTGCCCTTCTGAACCTGTAAGTCTCCCGTTCCTACTCCACCCTTCAAAATTTAATTTCACATTAACCAATGTGCTTTGTGTCAATAGACAACAGCAAACGTTGAAACGACTAACCTTTTATACTATGGTTGAGCACGTCTCACAGGAACTGGTCCCTTCGCGTCCTCGAGAAAACAACACCAACCTCTAGGAGTTTAGTCCTTCATTGTTCTTCCTTCAGGTTTTAGGAGTCCATTGGCTCTGGGGAAGCCAAGCTCTTAGCTCTAGGGCAGTTGTTACGATGGTCCCACCACTGTTGCAAGCAATGTATATTTTCTTCGGCATCTAGAAACATCAAAATAAATAGGGGCTCTTGGTTGATTTTGGTTTCTATTGCCTAACCGAAAATATACGTTGCCTGTACTTGCCCTACCTACCCTCTTGGGTTACCACCATTACAGTTGAGAGGAACTAAAGATAAAAGCCGGTCCTAAGCAGGCACTTTTATAGACGGAGTGCGTCACGCATGCATGCACACACTAAGGCTACCAAATTGGCAGGCATAGGCCTATAAGTTCTTCTACTAGGAACGCGGGGAGGCTTAGGAATGCTAGAAATTGCAGGTAATGTATATTTTCGGTTAGGCAAAATGAACCAGGTGCCCCGATGTTTTGATGTTTTTCTCTTAAATTCTGGTAGCTGCGCCATCTTGGAGTTTTGACGCAATGATTCAGTACTGTCTAGAATTGGTATATGGCGAACGTGAGATTTCGCTCTCTCCCGATTGTCTGCTAGCATCACATAAGGGTTACACAAGCTTCTCTTTGTCCTGCGGTAACACTACAGCTATCAATCTTTTTTTGCTGCCGTCTTGGACCAAATGGATATGCTGTTCTTATCATCGACTCTTGCCGCCTGAATGGCTACTTCAGCCGAATCCGGGTGCATTCTTACTTGCTCTAGTATTATAAGAGTGTGTAGATCATAATAATATTGCTCTCTTACTCATTTTCATAATCAGTTCGACGCCTTTTCATTGCATACTTTGAGCCGATTGTGGCTACTCAAAATGGTGTTTCTTACTTAGACGGTCCGTGACGCCCGTGTTGGTTGGAGCTGTAGTGGTTGGTGAGACAAGGGATGGCGGAATCTCAAGTTCACTGCCGTGGTCGAGAGAGTTTTCCAAAAGCCGTTGGATAAATTCCTGCAATCCTTACTTCAGATCCTGATAAGCAATCATTCAAATATTCTGCTTCATTGAAATCGGTAGGTGCGTTAAAGGTTATCGGTTGTCTGTTCTGGCTTAAGAGCCATGGTCTTAAATGATTTATACGCGCATGTACGATTTCGTTGGGTCTGAATAGTAGACCAGACATACGATTAATTCATTAATAAATGCGATCATTCTGTATGGTCCGAAGTAGACCTTCTGCAATTTCGGTGAAATCTTTTAAATTATTATCTAATTTTTGAATAATACGTAGTCATCAACCAAATATTGGTTCGGTCTTGCAGTTTTATTAAAAAAAAAATCTGTTAGTACTTCTGTGTCCCAATTATGCTTGCGCACTATCTCAGTGCTGGTTGCAGTTCAGTTTCGAGGCTTATGAAACAGGCTCCCATGGTCGTAAATAATTTTCGTTGATTCATGCACAGTTACTAGCAGAACAGAACAGAAATCTGTTCCATGATGTCAGTGAATGGACTAATTAATGTCGAAGAATGTGGCGATGCGTTAATGGCTAAACAGACTACTTTGAAGATCAACCAACTACTTTATCCACGCGCACTATTGATCAATACAATGCAATGCTATCTTGCACAAAATGGTTTCTATGATTGCATTTACCTGTTAAATCTGTTCCGATACAAGAAGAATTCAGAGTTAAATTAATCTGTTTTGCCTGGAATAAAATTAGCTAATTGATCAACAGTAGTATTGTAGAACTCGGGACCTCTGTTGCTACTTAGCATTGTGGGGCATCCAAATCGTGCAAATAATTTAGAAAATAATTTTTGAGCAATTGTTATTAGGTAAACCTGGCGTAATACCCTGACGCTACTAAAATCGTCAACACGTGCGTAGGGTATCAAAAAATTCCTAGTTCACTTCTATGAAAAAGGGTCAATGAGATTATCCACATGTACCCTGGCGTTTGGATAGATTTATACGCTCTCAACAAAGCTTTGTAAGATTTATTACACTGTTGGCAAACTATTCATGTTTTTACGTAAGAAAATGGAGTGGCCGAGAGGCTGAAACGATCGTTGATGGAAAAAGTCCGCACGATGTTAGTGGGGGGTAATCTCTCAAAGCATTTTTGGGGAGAAATCTTATGGACTGCTTGTTAGCAGAGAAATGCTGATGTCGGAAGAACTGTTGTTGAATCACCACTGCATAGCTAGAGAGGGAAATCTGGCAAAGTGATCCGTTTCAGAAAGATTGTTGGCAAGGCGTTTGTTGGAATTAATCAAGAACGAAACTTGACCCAAGGTCAGTGATAGTCTACCGGTAGACTACGAAGTTGGCCGAACAGCTGCAGAGTATGGGTATTTCGATTGAAAGTATTGTCTATTTGGGATGTACATTTCGATGAACAGGTGCAGTACAAGGCCAACACAAAGTTAGATCTTAACCTTGACAACTTGCAGTATGTTCGAAGACAGTCTGAATATGCAGGAGTGAGAATATTTCAGTGAACCAGTCACAAGAGTAGACCTGACGGTGGCTAGTTAAACTCAAGGAGTGGTCATGGCACAGCCATCACAGATCGCACCAGCAGTGTGCCAAGTGGTACCATGGATGTACAGTTACAAAATGAACCCCCTGTTGCAGGACTAGAGCGAAACCAAGTTCCGCAAGAGACCAAAGTCAGAAATGCTGTATACGACCAATTCAGGACAACTGTCAAACAAGCAAGACAAAAAGCGAGAGAGGTAGGAGTTACGCCCCAGAGAACTTCATCAGTGAGATCAGCAAAAGGAGTAGTGGGGGCGTATAACCTCTTGGAAATCATATGGGACGAAAATGGTGGTGAACCAAAACAAGTGGTCGACCACGAGTCATTCATGGAGAGATGGTTGGTTGCTTCAGACGAGCAACCCAATGAAATGACAAGCCAAGAAGAAGCCTTTCGTGAAGAAGTAAAGATGCTGCAGAAAGGCGTGAAATCTAATCTTCAAAGACGAAACGAAGCATGGTCAAAGTTCAAGCTGGATCCGCATCCATGTAAGGACAGACTGTCAAGAACCACCAATAAGTTGGAAGTCCTCACTCTGTTCATGAAGCCAGAACGCAAGTGGGGGATCATGTTAGGATATGAACACTGCCAACAAGGACGCATCCTGGCTTCAGTGTAAATGAACAATACTACAGCGCATGACACACGGTCACATGCTTCCGTTTGTTGTTGTTTGCCGTATGTTGTTCAAGATGCCAAGATGGAATGATCATCACGTCCAAAGATGATGCCATGAATTGTGTGCCAATAAAGGACTGAGCTATCCAGAGATGCCAAAGAAACTGCACAAGCTGAATATGAAAGGAAACAGCTTGTCCTGGGAAGGTGTCGGCAACGTGAACAGCTTCCAAAAGTAATGAAAGGAAGTCTCCCACAAGATCTAATCTGTATCACTACTGTGTTCTGAAGGCTGGGACTATTAATACTTTAATATCTAACCCCACACCTTCAATTCCACAATATCTTTTTCCATCGTTTGTCAAAAGCTATGTAAACATATTAAATCTAATGTCAGCTGTTTGCACTGTGGCCAACCAACAGGGTGGAATGATAATCGTGTATACAATGTGATAATTGATTGCGTTATACACATCTCTCCTGTGGTTTCCATTCGTCCCTATTCTGGCTTTGCTAACCAAATTCTATACAATATTCCATAATAATCCTGAAAATAAATATTTCTACTATTTGAAACATTAAGCAAATCTTTGAGGCATCAGTGCAGACTCGGACTAGCCATACTGCCATTGTGCCATGGCACAGGCGCTCTTTGGTTGCTACACTTTTGGCACCCCTTGGATAGCCTTTTTTACCCCTCCCGGAAAAAAAATGAATGCATTTCCGCTGTGAGCTTTCCTTTTAAGCACAAATTCCCTTCTTTCTCCTTCTCCCTCCCCTTGCATTTTCAACGCATTTTTTATACTCCTCCCTCACACCTTCCCCCCCCCCCCAAAAAAAAAAGACCAACGCCATCCAAGAAAGAAGTTCATAAAAAAGCCATTCGTTAATATGTGTGTAATACATGTGTTAAGACTGCATTTTGAATCTATTAGAATATCCGGGGTGCTCTTCTCTTGAGTTGACAATGCTTCAGTTGCTTAGGACACTCTCCAGATCCTTCAGACTTTAGTTCCTGGTAAAACGCATGGCGTCCCTCCTCCATCATTTCTCTGAATGGCATAGGCACCCTTCGCTATCCGTCCGAATTTGCATCAGTGCATTGCTTTGCTGAGATGAGCTCTCGTCCACGGTGGGTGTTGACTGTGTGGCGTACAGATCGGAACTGTAATTCTCGAAAGAGCCTCTGGTACCGCTTGCGATTTTCCAGGTTTGTGTCTTGCAATAAAATCAAATTCATGTAATTGAAGCAAAATTCTTTCCATTTTTGGTGGTAAACTGGTTGCACAATATAAATAACATACTGTATTTACCCAGTTAGAAGCGCCTACCCAGTTAGGAGCCACCCCCCCCCCCATATGAAATGCGTTGGCGCTTATTTATTATTTTTGTCCCCATTCATAAGCGCCTACAGAAAACTTGTAGCTCGTTTCAAGATTTTAGTTGTTTTAATTGTTAATATCGTAATTTCAAATCAACTTTTAATTAATCAATAGCAGCAGATTTCAATCTGCGTTTGAGCAATGCGGATTTCTTCCTCCATGATCGCATCATTGATCGTTTACTCCGTACTGATCCAATTTCCTGTTCTTGCACAAATGATGATGATGATGAGAAGAATGCGTGTAGGGTTTTACCAATAAGCGGTTTTAGCGTGCGCTATAGCAATGGCGTTTTTCATGGATGAGCAGCGTGTACTGCTGATTATTTACGGTACAAATGTTAAAAACGTGCTAAAAAGCATGCATGTACCTTAAATCGCCTAATAAACGCCCTGGCTTTGTTAACGCCCACCCCCCAAAAATGCCTTAAGGTCAGAAATCGTATAGTAGCCTTATTAACGCCCCCCCCCCCTCCAATCGTTTTTTTTTTTTTCAATCGTGAAATTGACTAAAAACTTCAAACGTTTAAAGAAATCAACGTATTATCCCTTTAAATCTTGGTTGTTCTGCAGCAAAATTAACGAAAAGATTCATAAATTTTACTAAATCTACATTTAATTCAACACGATTCACGGGAGCATTTGTAATCGCGTAAAAGTCGGCAATATTAGTCCTATGTGATCGATCATTGATGTGCGTAATATGGATTCAGTCTAGTGAAAACGCGAAACCTTTTTCTCATTTATTCTCAAATTTAGTTTATTAGATCATCCTCTTTCCAGTATCTAACATAATTCAAAGTTAAAACTAATTTTTAACCATCACAAAACCTTCAAAACAGACACGCGATTCACGACCGGAAAACGCCAACCAGAGAAACGTCATAGCGGACGCGGTAGACCGGATGTTTCAAGCGCTTACGCAGTCTTGACGCATCCACCACTTCGCGTCCACTACTGGGGCTCCACTGGTCCAGAACTACGCGTCTATTTCCGCCGGAACGTCCGTCTTGGACGACAATATATAACTCTGGTGATAAATGTCAACGCACGCTTTTTCCAGTGGTGAATTACGTTGTCTGTTTTGGAGGTTTGTGTGTTTAAAGGTTAAAAATTAGTTTTAACTTTGAATTATGTTAGATATTGGAAGGAGGACGATCTAATAAACTAAATTTGAGAATAAATGGGAAAAAGGTAAAGAGTTTTCACTACACGGAATCCATATTATGCACATCAATGATCGATCGCGTAGGCCTAATCTTGCCGACTTTTCCGTGATTACAAATGCTCCTGTGAATCGTGTTGGATTAAATGTTGATTTCGTTAAATTTATGAATATTTTCGTTAAATTTGCTGCAGAACAACCAAGATTTAAAAAGATAAAACGTTGATTTCGGTAAACTTTTAATCAATTTTCCGATTCACTAAAAAAAAAAAAAAGATTGTGTTAATGCTAGATTGAACCCAGACCACGCACGTGAATAATCAACTTTACCGTGATGGATTTAGGTCTAAACGGCCACCCCAAAAAATATGTTAAGGTCAGAAATTTTGTTTTAGCCTTGTTAACGCCCCCCTCCACTTTTTTATCAAATTAATTTTAGCCGCCCATGGGCGTTTAATAGGCGATTTACGGTAAAGGTAGTACACAGTACTAAAAAGAAAAATAGCTTTTATTTTACCTTGGATTACAAGATAAATGTTTTGGAAGGCCAACAGCAGCTGGTATTAAGGTAGGCACTAGTGATGTTTTTTACTTCCAGAATGAAGCGCCCTCCACTCAAATTTGCTAAGGGCCCGGTGCTTCTAACCGAGTAAATACGGTATTGCAAGATGATCCATGGTAAAATAAATTTTTTTTCTAGGAAATACATACGGATGTTCCCACAGAATGTATAATCTCTATAACTCTTTCGCAGTTGTTTCTTTCTGCTCCGCTGGTGCAAGCGTGTTCTAAATGTATAAGCAAGTGGTTAATTAATTCCACCATGCAGTGGCGTGTACACCATAGAGTCAGACTGGCAGGTGCCAGGGGCCCACCTGCGTGTGGGGCCCCGGCCCACCTATCAAAACGCAAGCAAGATTGCCAATTTCAAACTTCAACATGTCTGTTCACAGACAGCACCTCGGCCTGCAAGTCGAATATATAGTGACTTAGGAGTAGGAACCAAGAAAGCGAACTGTAACGTCTACAACTAAACGGGAACAGGAACAAGAGAACAGATTGAAAGCTGCCCAAAGATGTCCGTCAAATTCCTCAGTAAACCTTGTGTTTTGGAACTTGAAGCCCACTTAATATTTGTTAACTGGTGTGATTTTGGGAAGGAAGGCTCTGTGAAATTTTTTATTTGGTATTTTGAATGTGTTAAGAGCCACGCACTTGTGCCCACCAGTTAGTTTGTTAAAAAAGCCCTGCCAACCCTTCCCCCCCCCCCCCCGCCACTACACAGTCCGACACCCCGCTGTAGTATTATCATCACCTTGAAAATATGTGGTTCGTAATACATTCAAAATTCCCAAAAAAAATTCTCAGACCCTTCTGCCTTCCTTCCCCAAAAAAACCTTCTTGCGCTTGTGCCCACCACACCAGCGATACAGTACAAAGTTGCCCACCACTGAGTGAACTGCACTAATTGTCTTAAAACCATTGTTGAATATATTGGCTCCAAAGTTAAGCATTTGCCTATTTTTAATGGGGATTTTTCACAATTTTTCTCAACTTTTGAAATTTATCCCCCCCCCCCCCCAACCCCTGCCCTCTAGGCTGCACTGTAATCAATGCTCTCCTCCTCCCCTCCACACAAGGACCCTCCTGTTACAGTAGTACTGTGCCAGGTGCCCATCCTAGTCTGTACACGCCACTGCCACCATGTATCTGAATAAACATCTGCCCAATGCTAAATTTCAAGCATCTGTTTCTAAATAAAATGGCAATGAGAAATCTGGGTATTTCAGTGTCGCTGCATTAGCCATGCCGTTAATCTTGGGATGCTTTATCTACTTCTTCGTCCCATACGAACTTGGCATTCTTTCTCCTAAGAAAAGATGCTATTAACATTTCTGCGAGTCGTAAAATAGGTCTTCTAAAGAAATTGCTGCTCGTAAACATTGGTGTACTTTTCTTCATAATTCGGTACTGGATAATTTTCCATAGCTTTTACGTTATCCCTATCGGGTTGCACTCCATCTGCGTCAATATGGGGGGTATTGATTGTCTAGTTTACAGATCGGAACTTTAATTCTCGAAAGAGCCTCTGGTACCTCTAGCGATTTTCCAGGTCTATGTCTTAAAATAAAATGACATTCGTGTGTCTCATTTTTGGTGGTAAACTGGTTGCACAATATAAATAACATATTGCAAGATGATGCATGGTAAACTAAAATGTTTTTTCTATGTGCCATGAAAATATCTGAATTGTAGCATTCTTCGTTTGCTGTCAATCTAGAGCTTAAAGATCTTTATTCTATGTCCGTCCGGCATCTCTACTCTCTGCGCATGCGCAGCCTCTGTTGTATAAATACTGACGAAGCTCGTTTCTTCATCTTTCCTTCTCTACACTTCGGCCTGTATGGTCCTCTTCCTGCTCCAGTGCTTAATATCACTGGTTTCCAACGCTACTGTTGGTTGCCCATGCCTCGTGCTATGGGTCCTCCTCGGGACCCCCTTCCCCGACAGGAGTCTTCTTCATCAGTTATTGTCATTCCTGATGACCCACCCTTGCCTGAATTTTCAGTGGTCGCCACCTCTGTTCCTCGGTTGCCCCTGGTGTCCTCCCTGTCGCCCACGGTCCCATTCATCGGGCCGTCACAATCTGACCCTCCGGTCGCCACTGGACTAACCGTCACCACCGTGACAACTTCCCCGATACCGTGCGGCCAGACCAGTCTCTCTCAGGTCTCTCGCACGCTTCAGGATGATTTTCTACGGACCAAAGAGGTTTACTATCACCTTAAACTTCAGCTCAAGTCTCAACGTGTCCAGAGCAAGTGGTCGGCTCAGCCACCTGAAGCTCCCATCCACCTCTCCTCGTGATGGTCTCGTCGGTCAATCACTTCTCTCTCTGCACTAGCGGATGCTGCTAGTGAACCTCTTTCTAGAGAACGGGTTCATGAGCTCGTGAATTCAGCACTACAATCCTTTAGCCGGAAGCGGCCAGGATCCCCAGTCGTTCTTACTATCAATCGCTTTACAGAAGAGTGGGTAACATCTACGGCTAAGAAGATTCGCCTTGCTCCAACGGACGCCCTCCAGGGCGCTGGACCCACTTCCTCGCTCACCAGTTCCTCGGCCACACCATCCTCCGATTCGGACGGGCTGCCCACTCCTCCGTCCGACCAGTTCAATGCGCCTTCACGTCATGCTTCACGTCATGCTCAGAGATCCCTCTTCCGAACTTACTAAAGGCATTCGAGGACATAATCCCAGATTGTTTCCTATACAAGCCATATCCTCAAGCGCTTTGAGTCCTGCAGGAACCGTGGTCTCTCCACGGGACTCTGCTTCAGTCTCCGTGACCAGCTTCCCCTCCAGAATCCGGTTCAGGGACAGTCCACCACTCTCCTCACAACATTGCTTCGTATGTGCGGCCTAGTCCTGTGGAACGGTTCACCTCTGGAACTGGACAAAATACTGCCTCCTGTTCGTGCCGGTCTTGAATCGTTCTTTTTTTTGACCTGCTGGTGATGGTGCAGCCAACGCTTGCAATTTCGACACCTACCCTCAGTCTGAGTTCCTTACTTCAGACTTTAAGTTGGATTTTGGAACTTCGTTATATCTCCCTCTTTGAGTCTCGGTTCCCTCTTCGGTCCTGCATGATAGCGACCGTCTTGGTCTTCGGGCGGCCTCTCAGGCCGACGTTCTAAATACAATTACCAATGCTCTGTGTGAAAAATTCCCCATGGACCCTTCTCCGGACGAGACTAAGGGCATAAAACTTATCAAGTGGATGTTCATCCAAGCGACGCTTAAATTCAGTTAGTGAATTTAAGCGTCGCTTGAGTGACATCCACTTGATAAGTTTTTAAAAAGAAATTACCAAACTTAAACATTTCCCCTTTTCCCCCTGTTTCTTTCTGCAGGATCGGTGTCAGTGGCCCCAGCCCTTCCGTTCTCCTGACCATTATAAGTCAAATTCTTATTTTTTTATTTTTTTATATAGCGTTCCTGGTCACCCAAGTTTTTCGCAACGCTTGCTTTGCAACTTTCCATTCTGTAAACTGGTTGACGCGAGCACTATTTAACTTCACGCTCGTGCTCCGTGATGTTGTGCTCAACCAGGCACTTGCTTCGCAACCAACTGATCCATGAAGTGGATACTCTTTTCAGGGGTCTGATCCCGAAGCTCGCACCTCCTCTGGACATCACTTGGAAGCCGAAACCATATAAAAATAAAGGCGTTCCCCAACACCGTCCGATTGGTCCACCGGTCCCCTCTGACCCTAAGGACTACTAGGAGGTTCCCAGGCCCCACCAAGAACCTCGTCCAGCTACTCCACCTCATCGTGCTCAGTCGCCCTTTTCGAACAAGGAACAGGCCGCAGTCGCCCCTACAGTCGCAGCTGCACTCCAGATTACCACGGTCGCCGCAACTCCCCAGGACCATGCCATTAGTCCAGATATCTTCGTTAAGTTACTCCTTGCCTATGCCAATAGGCGGCCACCTACGCTTCTTCGTCCCAGCCTGGCAACACATTACGGCCGGCCAAACCGTCCTTTCAATCAGTTCTCAAGGTTTTCGCCCTTCTTTTTACTGGTCGTCTCCTCTACGATCCCCGCCTTGGCTGGAAGCGACGCCGCCAACGAACCTCTTATCGACAGAAATCAAGTGGTTACTAGCAAAAGCATGCTATACAGGCTTCTTGGAACAGCCAGGGTTCTACAGCAGGATTTTTCTTTGTCCCAAGAAGACAGGAGACCTTCGTTTTATTTTCAACCTCTGGCCGCTAAATCGGTTCATTAAGAATCCCCATTTTCAAATGGCGACCGTCGAATCCATACGGTCCTCCCTTTTTCAAGGGGACTGGACGGTCTCCATCAACTTGGCAGACATCTATTAACACACTGCCCTCCATGTCTCAGTTCGTAACCTCTTCCGTTTTCTCTATGACGGGACGGTGTACGAGTTCACCTGCCTTCCCTTCGGACTCAATGCCGCACCGCAAATATTTACACTGGTCCTAAAAATAGTCCTAGCCTTCCTCCATCAGCACGAAGTACGCGCCGATGCATATTTAGACGACTGGATCCTTCCTCATCAAGACAGGTCCCAGTTGCTCTCAAACCGGGACTACACTCTGCACCTCCTACAGAGTTTATCCCTCATCCACGGGGTAAATTTCCCAAAATCCAATTTAATCCCATCTCAAAACTTTGTATTCCTCGGTGTGACATTCGACTTGACTCATGCGGTCGTCATGCCATGGGCAGGATATCGGCCCTACTCTTCAAATAAGGTCCTTTCTTCGGTCGCCCACCTACACGCTCAAACACCTCAACTCTCTCATCGGTTCGCTTGACTCAGTAGTTCTGGTCGTTCCGTGTGGCAGATAGATGGTGTGGCCTCTGCATCATTTCCGCATAATGAATGGACCAACCAGCCACCCACCCTACTCCAACAACGACCGTGACTGCGCAACATTCCCCTCTTCACCCTGTTGACATGGTTGGACATCCAGTATATCACTCGAACGATTCCTCTACACGAGCCAGCCCCGACATCCATTTGTTTTCCAGTGCCTCCCTCCACGGATTAGGCGTTCACACCGGCGACCACTTGATATCCGGTACTTGGTCTTCCAGACACCACCGGTCACATCAACGTTCTAGAACTGCAAGCGGTTTTTCTCGGCCTGTCTCACTTCCAACACCTTATCTGTGCAAGTCCATATCGACAACACAACAGCGGTCACCTATCTTCGGAACGGCAGGGGACAAGTTCTCGCTCTCTCCATCACGTCACCTCCAACATTTTCAACCTGTGCGTCCGGCTTCGGATGACCTTACTACCACTTCACATTCTGGGCAGCCAAATGTAATAGCTGACTCCCTGTCTTGACGCTCTCCCCGTCGGGTGAATGGTCCCTCAAAACATCTATCTGCACATGTCCGTTCAAGCTCTGGGAGCAGCCGTATCTTGACCTCTTCGCCGTTAGGCTCGATGCCAAACTTCCCCGCATTGTCAGCCTGGTACCCGATAATCAAGCATATGCAGTGGATGCCCTGACAATGGATTGGAGCAATCTCTTCGGTTACCTATTCCCCCGCCAAAGCTCCTCCCTCTCATTTTGCGCAAGATTGCTCAGTCTCCCGGTCTCTTCTACCTGATTGCCCCAATTGGCCGTCAGCAGTCTAGTTCCCCTTATGCTCAGTCTCCTCATAGATAGCCCTCGCTGCCTTCCGAACACACCGGGACCTGCTGTCGCAATGCAGGGGGACCATGCTTCACAACCAGCCACGGACGTTTCAGCTGCATGCGTGGCTGCTATCATCAGACTGCTCGATGCAACAGGTGTTCCTCCAGAGCTGGCATCTCGCATTGCATCAAAAGCCGTCCGGTCGTCCACCAACAAAATCTACGTCAGCCATTGGCGCCATTGGCGCCATTGGCGTCTGCTGCAACAGGTCAATCAGATTAATCCCCCTTTAGCTCAACTTCTGCAATTCTTGACGGATCTCTTTCCAGAAGGGTTGCGCCGAACCACGATCCTTGTCTATCGTTCCTCCCTGAATACCGTCTTTCGGGCCGCCGACTGTCATTCTCTCTTGGACAACTACCGTATCTCCGCTCTCAAGTCATTTGAGATCGAGCGACCGGTCATTCGTCATCTTTTCCCAGATTGGGACTTGTCCATGGTCCTCACATCATTGCTTTCCACCCTCTACGTACCGCAAGCTTTGTGTCGCCTCAGTTATCTAACCCGGAAAACGGTTTTTCTGATTGCAATGGCTGCCTGTTTTCGATGCAGCGAGGTTCAGGCCCTTTCGACGACTGCCACGGATTGTTTCTTCCACAACAATTGCTCTGCGGTCACCTTGACTCTTAGAACGTCCTTTCGAGCCAAGACCCAAAAGCCTAGCGACCGCACCAACCCGATATTTATTTCGGCCTTATCTTCGATCGGTAACAAGCCTGAGAAGTTTCTCTGCCCGGTCCACGCGCTTCGCTACAACCTACAACGCTCCAAACCCTTCCGGCATGGCGCCCTCAACTGTCATACCTTTTACTTCGACAACCGGCGAAACTTCGACTTACATGATCGCCACATGGATAAAGACTATCATCGTGGACGCCTACAAAGCCCTCGACGTAGATTGTGCAGACCAAGGATACAAGTTACCGCACATGAACTTCGGGCTATTTCGACTTCTCGGCCCACGATATCTACGTCCCTATTACCAACATCATGGAAGCTGCGTGTAACGTATGCTGGTGGTAGTCATACATCTAGTGGGTTCAACTAAGGCATGGTAAGGACTAGGCAAACTACTGTGCTGTAGGCTAACACTTGAAGGACTTTAATCAGTAGCTTACATGGCTTTATATAACGTATTGTCACGTGACAAGAAGTCATGTGATACTGAATGTATGGAGACATGATATGGATAGACGGTAAGTTAACTATGGAGGTATATTAGGGCAAGCTGTGAAAGGGTTGACAATAGGACTTAAAGGGCTACCATTGTGGTGCCTCTATGACGACACCACACTGTGTCTTGGAGACTCGACCGTATTCACGTTTCACTACCTCCGAGACATGTCGGCCCGAGCTGATGGACTGCGCCGCATTGGTCCCTTCGTGGCTGTCAAGCGGATAGTCTGACAAAACAACGCCCTTAAGCGTGATGATCTCCATCATTCTATATTTCCTTTTGATCATCCGCAAAGACTTATCGTTTTGGGAATGCTAAAATTCAGGTAATGGTTATTTTCATGGCACATTGAAAGCCCAAAATACCAGGTATAGCTGGTTGATTTCGGTTTCTATTGCCTTAATGAAAATATACATTACCTGACGCCCACCCTCCTACCCTCTGTGTCGCCACTGGGGCACTCAGCGGAACGAAAGATGAAGAAACGAGCTTCGTCAGCGTTTATATAATGGAGGATGCGGATGCATAGAGGGGTAACGACGCTGGACGGACATAGAATAAAGATCTTTAATCTCTAGATTTGCACAGCAAAAGAAGGAGAGTACTAAAATTCAGTTAATGTATATTTTCATAAAGGCAACAGAAACCCAAATCAACCAGCTGTCCTGGTATTTTGGGCTTTTTCTAGTAAATACGTACGGAATGTTCCCACAGAATGTATAATCTCTATAACTCTTTCGCAGTTGTTTCTTTCTGCTCCGCTGGTGCGAGCGTGTTTTAAATGTATAAGCAAGTGGTTAATTAATTCCACCATGAATCTGAATAAACATCTGCCCAATGCTACATTTCAAGCATCTGTTTTTAAATTAAATGGCTGTGAAAAATCTGGGTATTTCAGTATCGCTGCATTAACCAAGTAGTTATTAATCTTGGGACGCTTTATCTACTTCTTTGTCCCATACGAACTTTACATACTTTCTCGTAAGAAAAGATGCTATTAACATTTCTGCGAATCTCAAAATATGTCATTAAAAAAATTGCTGCTCTTAAGCATTCGTGTACTTTTCTTCGAAATTCAGTACTGGATAATTTTCTGTAACCCTATCTTTACTTTAATTTACTTTATCCCTATCTGGTTGCACTCCCTCTGCGACTATAACATAGCTGAAGAAATTGACTGCCTTGCGTGCAAGCCTGCATTTATCGGGGCTCAATTTCATTCCTGAACGAGCGATACTACATGACTAATATACGATTTAAAATCTGGACTAGACAAAAGTACATCGTCAAGATAAATTGCGCAGTATGCACCTAGTATGTCCGCAAATACCTGTTGTGCACAATATTAAAAATAAGCTGGGCTGACCGTGACTCCCATAGACAAGGTCATAAACTCAGTAATCTTGAACGAGTAGCGAATGCAAATTTAGCCATGGCTGATCTTGTGAGTTTCACTTTATGAAATCTTAACTTGGAAATATTTTAGCGCCGCCTAGTGGTGCCCCCCCCCCCCCCCCCCGTGTGAGAAAGTGCTGCGACATAGGCCGCACTTTTTCGATATATGCGCAAAAAACGATAATTTCGCTAAATATTGACAGATTGTGACGTTCAAATACACCATTTTGATCCTTTTTTCACCAGTTTTTCAACGGTGTAAACCACAAGTCACTAGCTCCTCCCATTCTAAAGTTATTTAAACAAAAAACATTTAACTTACATTTTTAAACAAACGTGGCTTGCATATGCATAAGAAAAAATTGCAGCTCGCTGGTAATTTTAGGGGTGTTATATCATGGACGAAGGAATTAGATAGGCGACACAACCCGTTTTTCGCGATGATTTGGCATGGAGGAAAGGGGGGGATCTGATGGTATTTTGAAAGTGTGGGCTAGGCACATCTGATAGGTGAGTTTTTGTGAGACTAAGTGGCCCTCCTGCAGGATACAGGATCACAAGGAAATTAAAAAAATCAGTTTTAGTTGCCATGTACAGTGCTTATTTTTATGAGCATTAAAAAATTTTACTGTGGATAAAGTAATGGGGGAAAAGTTATGGAAAGGTATTTTAATGAATTTAATGCTTTGCCATGCTTAAAAAAAAATTAAAAACTGTCGCTTCAAAGGGCTTGTTTCCTTGAAAAAATCTAACACCGGAAAAATTATCCCTGCAGAAAAATGTTTAGTTACAAAACTGCGTCGTGGAAAGCTGTGGAACATTATTACACTGGGGTGGTGCCATTGTTTCTGTATACTTGGTAATGCGATTGAGCAAAATTCACTCAAGGAATTCAATCATCGGCGTAACTACTGTGTTTCTGGGGTTGACAGTCATTGGGCCCCACTTCCTAAAGGGTCTCCACTCACTGCCAATGTTAGTGTTAGGCCCCCAAACTAATAAATTTTCACAATTGCTTAACGTGGACAAAACCAAGTTTGTAAAACTCCAGAAAAATTGTCCAACTGTCAAACAGTGTTGGAAAACAGCTGAACTCCTTGTAAAACAGCAGGACGAAAACAAATTATTTTTTTGTAGAAAATGGACTTCTTTTTCGAAAGCCATTTCGAGCAGTAGTAAGCCCCTAATCGAGAAGCAACTAGTGTTACCTCTTAAGTGTCGTGAATTTGTGTTAGACGGCTGTGCATGCCAATGCTTGAGCTGGCCAGTTGGGCCGAGCAAAAGCCAAACATTGAGTCTTAACCAATTTCTACTGGCCTCACTACTTTGGAGACATTGAGATGTACGTTCATACATGTCTTACATGTCAGAAGGCTGGCAAAACGGGTCAGAAGTTTGTTGCACCCACGATGCTTGTCCCAATGGAAGGCGAACCATTCAATCGCTACTCAAGCCTACTAGTAAGACAGGATTCAAATACATTCTGTCTTTGTTAGACCCTGCAACTAAGTTCCCTGAAGCTATCTACATCATTAAAGACGTATGATGTGTGTGTGTGTGTGCGTGTGTGTTTGTACCTTTAATCTTCTGGAACCAAAGCACCTACAAAGATGGGAGTAGGACCAAAAAAAAAAAATTAAATTGTGCTTTGGATAGGCCTATTTTCATCGATGTAACTTGATATTATGACCCTCAAATATGCGAAAGAACCTGAAAAAGTAACCTCAAAGTTTTTTTTAAACCCTCATGATGTTTGTTCATGACCTCATAGTTTATTCACCCAAACCTCCTCTAGCGAAGCGAAATGATCTAGAGAAGGATGCACGCCAAAAATAATCTAAAAGAACGACGTATTTTGCAACATACCACATGTACATTTTAAAATTAGTTTTGACGCATGGAAAAATCAAAACCGTAGACCTGGTTTTAAAAGGGTGTAAACATTCTTGGTTCTGAAGCATGAAAGTGCATGGACTGAGCGAGCAAAGTGAGCGATTTCCACGTAAACTAAACCTATTCAATGTCTTTCACTTTGCTCTGTCAATCTTTCATATATCACCTTCGTAGGGGAATACTTTTGGCAGAAAAGACGTACACACGTACAAACAAATTGTATGTTTTGAATGATGTAGGCAGACATGCTGAGGAATGTGATGAACGAACTGTGAGCAACAATTGCAATTAATTTGCGTCGAAATAATCAGTACATAGATTTTGTGATACTCTTGAAATCAAAGAAATTACATGAAGCATGGACCGACGCCAATGGAGTGAGCGAAGAGAACGATATGGCTAGTCCCTTTAAAAGAGGCATACAGTCAGTCCGTAGTTGACACCCTACTGGAGATTTTCTCGCGATTAGGCTTCCCCTATGAACGACAGTCAGATTTAGGTTTGTTTTTTATATCTGAGCTCATTACTTTATTTCTCGAAAAATGCTAAAAGTGTGAATCATCAGCAGTCCAACTGCATGAAACGCTTGCACCGCACACTCAAAGCTGTAGATCGTGCAGTCTGACACAAGCACCCAGAAGACTGGGAACGTTGTCTGCCAGGCTCAATGCTGTACACTGCTACACTGCCCTGTACGCTGCTCCTTATGAGAGCACAGGTTTTGCACCCTCCGAACTTGTCTGCAGCCAAACAATTAAAATGTCCATTCGACTTAGTGAAAAGGCAATGGATAGAAATGGATGTACATCCAACTGTTCTAGAGTGCATTTTAGACCTCAGGGCAACTTAAAAACAAAACCTACTATGACGCAAAAGCAGTTGAACGTAAGTTCAAAGAGGGGGATAAGTGTTAATCTTAAAACCCTCACGTACCAATAAATCGGATATTTTTGGGGGACGGACCTTGCGAGTTTTGAAGAGAATTTCTGACACCAACTATCTGGTCAAGAAATCGTACAGTTCTCAAAAGGAAACCATTTATCACATTAATTGCTTAAACCCTATTTTCCAAGAGAAGGTTCTTGCAATTTTGTCTCCACTGACGAGCATGAATTAATCCATAAGGATTTTGCTTGGACTGGCCATGCTGGAGATGGTCATTTATCTAGCCATCAAGCCATGACTCTTTTAAAGAAAATTAGCGATGAGTGTTTGATCAAGTAGACGGCGTGTTTTCAACACTACCAGATCGAACTGATCTCGTCACGCATGACGTCACACTCATTGACTCTAATGTCAAACCATGTAAATATTTTGACACGCCAAATTCGAGTGTGATTTGGTGGTTACTGAATTTAAGCGGATGCTTCAGTTAGGTTTAATTGTAGAAACCGACTCGCCTAATGGAAGCCCCATACAAAAAGAGTATGCTAGTCCATGTCCGGTAGCTGACTACCATCAAGAATTTATAGGGTTGGGGAGGAGAATTTGTGACTGAGACCCCATACTGAAACGTCCTAGATCTAGTCCTATTAGTTCCGTCTGAGTTTATAGAGGGTGCCACGAGTTTTATGTGGGAATTTCTACTCAGTTTTCAGCCTAAAATTAAACTGAACTAAATGAAACTACAGTAAAGTTCATTTACAACGAAGCCGTTTTTAACGAATTTTACTTGTAACGAAGTAAAATCACAATATTGGTTGGACGTCTACTCTGTCAATGCATTTTGGATTCGCTTATAACGAATTATATATAACGAAAATAACGTACAACGAACAAAATTATAGATCAAATTAGGAATTTTAATTCTTTTATAACGAAATCCCTTTTTTCCCGGAATCAGAATGGTCTTGTGCACATGCACGAAACAGATATTCATTACGGTGCACAGAAAAAAAATCAAATAAATGTCTTAATAATTTCAGAGAACCGTTTTTTTTTTTTAATTACGGGAGGTCATAAACTAGGCTCAAGTTGAACTTGAAATCTCCATGTTGACAAAACGCATCCGAAAGTTGGCGTTTGTTAGGCTAAAAATCGTTGTTCCCACCTGATAAGCGATACTGTGAAGATTTATAGGCTCCTTTTCCATTTCAGTTGTGCATCGTGGCTGCTGATTTAATTTTTTAATGCTGTGAAACATCATCTTTCTTGTGTTTTGCAACGACAAACTAAAACACAACCGCTCACGTGAAATCTGAAGCGAGCGGCGGCATCCATGTTGAAATCGTGCATCAGCCAATGAGAGCCCGCCAAATCGGTCACGTGGTGCCAACCGGCCAATGAGGGAACGCGATCTTCAATTGCTTTGAAAAGTTAGCTTGAAAGAGCCAGAAGCGGCCTACTACAATACGTCTGATTCGCTAATGCCAAGTGGCCATCGAGAAAGTATGTTGACAGGCCTGGATAGAGGATAATTCCAGCCTTCCTACGAATCCAAGATGGCGGCGCCCAGTCAAATTGTTCGGTCGCTACCGCTGATCAAAAATACCAAACTTTCTGCTTTCTAACTTAGGAAAAAAAGAATGAGAACGACATTTTTGCAATTATTAGTGAGTCTACACTCACCTAAAGTGTTTTTATAAAATTATAGACATCGGTACAACGTTTTCTTTTGCATAAATCGATGCACAACATGTCAGTTAGTGAATATCAGCTTTCGACTCGCAGTTTCCCTTCAAAGCTTCGACTACTACAACGTCGTTACTGCGTTGGGATGATTTTATTTGGACGTATATATACGTTCATACTGCTTAAAAGGTTAAGTAAGAATCTTAGGCCTATTTTCTTCTATAACGATTTTTTTTTGAAAATTTCGGAAATTCGTTATACGTTTTTAACGAATTTTGTTATAACGAAGTAAAATACTAACCCCCTTGAAATTCGTTATAAACGAACTTTACTGTAGCTTGTATTTAAGTATTATTTAGTTTAGCTTAGTTGTAATTTAGTTTACTTTAGATTTGGGCTAAAAAATGAGCAAAAATTACCGGATGGAACATGTGGCGCCCTCTGAAAACTGATGGAACTAATTGGAATGGATCTAGGACGTTTCAATAGTGACTTTTTAGAATTACATATTCTCCTCCCCAACCCTATAAATTCTTCCTACCGTGAATTAAACAACAACACAGTCAATGTAGTATCCGATTCTCAACATTGAAGAGTGCATAGAGTGTGCTGTACGCTGGAAGTTTATTTCTATATTTGATTTAAACCGTAGATTCTGGCAGGGTCGCCTGACACCAGAGGCCTCAAAGGCTGCCATAATTACTACTCCTATTGGGAAGTATGCACCTTTTTTAATGATGAACAAGGGCATGAAAAATACACCATTTTGTTTTCAGAAGCTCATGGATGGTGTAACCAGAGCCATGGAGGAGTTTGTCAGTACTTTCCAGGATGACTCAGCTGTTGATGCCGAGACGTGGGACCAACATTTAAACAATGTCTTTTTATTCTTGCCTGATGTCAAGAAGGCCAGACTTACGGTGAACGCCAAAAAGTCGCAGGTCTCTTGCAGTAAAAGCACCTTTCTCGGCCATAAGGCCGGAAATGGTTCACGAACGCCGTCGGAGTAAAGGTCTTGGCCGTGCAGAAATATGCACGACCACAGACGAAAAAAGACGTCTGTTCCTTTTTGGGCCTTGTAGGCTATTATCAGCGCTACATCGAGCACTACTCTCAAGTTTGTTCCTGTTTAAGTGATTCTCTTAAGAAAGACGCTCCAGATTCAATTCTGTGGGACGAATCGAAGCAAGCTGCTTTCGACACTTAAAAACAGGCTTTAATTCCCTACCGTGTACTTAGGGCTCCTGATGTCATGCAGGCTTTCATACTTTAATGTGATTGTTCCGAGCGAGGCATGGGCGTGGTCCTCTCACAGGTGTTTGAAGGTGAACAGCACCCCTGCCTGTATGTTTCATGTAAACTAACCGCCAGGGAGCAGAACTATGGCACAACCGAAAAAGAGTGCATGTTTAGTTTGGGCTGTTGATAAACTTCGTCCGTACATTTATGGCATCCGATTCTTCATTTCTGATCACAATCCACTCCATTGGCTTACGCAGATGTCCGGTAAAAAAACTCAGATTGCTTAGGTGGAGCTTGACACTACAGGATTACGAATATTTTATAAGGTATAAACCTGGTAAAATGCACTTGAACGCTGACACGTTAAGTAGGCTAAGCATTTTGTTGAACCCAAAACTTGTTGAAAATTTTTTAAATTTCATTTAACATCACTTGAAATTCACGAGTCTCCTTTTATAATTAAAAGGACATTTATTTATTAATACTATTTTTTAAACTTTTAAGGGATATGTTGTGAGGTCAACTCTACTGAAAGAAACTTTCAGCTTTTTCCCTTCTTGGTACTTTTCACCTAAATTTTAAGAGCCAATGTATTTTCCTCCTATTGCTTACACCATTCCCTCTGTGGGAGATATGCCGTAGGAATTAAATTGACTCGTGTTCAAATATTCATTCGGAATATCTATGGGGGCACTTGGACCCGATTTGTCCTTCTTTAAGTTTTAATAAAACACTTGCTTTATATAAAAAAAAAAGTGTGTGTTCACCTCTGGGAGATAAAGGTTAACCCTGCCTTTAAAATTGTTGGGAGGTCTAAGCGATAAAACTCTCTAGTGTTATTAATTTTATCATGCAACTTACGGGTAATAGCCTAGAAATATCTCAGTATATATGTCTTCGCAAACCCAAGTTGTTTGGCAACCTTTAAACCATTTTAGTGGTTTAACTTTAAATAGAACTTATGATTCTAGGCGCCCTCACAGTATTCAATTTTCCTATCCTTATCGCAAGCTTAAGCGCTTTAAAATGCACCGGGTGGGTTTTATCGTAGTTTTCCAGGATAATAAAAAAAAAGACTTGAGGAAAGGCAGACCCGTTAGAGGCATATTAAAAAAGCACGGGATCATATCATTTACTGTTAAAGTTTAAAACAAACTTGACTTTGTATTTTTAGTTTCTTAAATTTAATAATTGCGTGTACGAAAATCTTGCAATAGGTAGCACGGACCGCAATAATTTAATTTTTAAAAAAGTGCTTTTATTTCTCTTGTAACTTCAAAATTACTTAGTTTAGTTTAGCCCAAAAATCCCAAAAGTCAGTAAAAAAAGCCAGCAAATTTTTTTTTAATGAAGTGTTCTTTATTTGTGTATCATGATCCAAAAGCAAGAATAAGTCCTTTAACAATTTCTTGTTTACAAAACACACGGACTTGTGTAGGTAAATAGAAGAAACCCTAGCATATATTATTGTATTAAAAGCATCTAAAAAGATCTCTGGCCAAACATGACTATCCAAGTACTAAACTGGCATTCTACAATATCCTTTTATTAAAACTCGCAATTTGTATATTGCAGTCAGTGGAAACCAAAAACCGTTATCTTCTATAAGGCATTTAAAGCCACTCCAGAGGGTGTTGCATTCCTGGAGTCTGCGGTTTCCATGAGTGTGGGGGGGGGGGGGGGTACTTCGGAGCCATTTTGACCGTATATAACAAGTTTCAGCCCAGCACTCAGTAGTCAAGCTTAACTGACTATCGCCACGAGTCACTACGCCGGTCAGGGGATCGGGATGCATCTCCACTGTTTTGCTGGGCAGGAGGTAGTAATAATGCTATGGATTTAGTAGACTAGTTTTACTTTTAATTGAAACTTAGGACCCTCATTCAAAATTTTAGATTTTAATTTTAAATTGACTCAGGTTGTTATCGCGATATGTAGGGAGTTAGGCCATCGGCATTTCAGACCATACCTCCCAGCATACTTACGAGTTACACGGGACTTAGGGTCACTTAAAGGGCAATTACATCCATTTTGACATGCATGTTTGACTTTTGGATCACTTACACAATAACTAAACACAAGAATGGGGGTAAGAATAAGTTACTTACGTCCGATATAACAATTTAATTACTGCATCACCAAAACACGACCTGGAGATCGCCATTGTTTTGCTGGCCGCTCAGAAATTAATGCAGACTGATGTCACTTTTCGATTTCGACTCGCAGCCGATTGAGATAGCTGTATTGACTGTGAAGAGCTCAAGCGTCTGATGGCCTTAGCTGGCCGGCAGTGTAATGGCCAGCTAAGGCCGTCAGACGCTTTAGCTCCTCACAGTCAATACAGCTATCTCAATCGGCTGCGAGTCGAAATCGTAGAGATCCGTCTGTCGGCATTAATTTCTACGCGTTCCAGCAAAACAATGTCGACCTCCGTGTCGTGTTTTGGTGATGCAGTAATTAAATTGTTATATCGGACGTACGTAACGTATTCTTACCGCAATTCTTGTGTTTAGTTATTGTGTAAGTGATCCAAAAGTCAAACGTGTATTTCAAAATGGATGCAATTGTCCTTTAATTTATTTTTCCCACTAAAACTATGCAAGTTTAACAATGAAGCGTTATGCCTTCAGTGATAGAACTCTGTTGACTTACAGGTAGTAGAGTGTTTTGATTGCTAGAAACAATTGCAGGATACTTTTCTAGTAACGTTCTGAGTGAACAAACAAATTTTGATCCTTGTCAAAATTTGAGTGCTTTAATGTAAAGCCGTTGTTGCTGATGATTTAATGTAATCACTTTAAAAGTTTCACTTGAAATTAATTTTTTTCATGTAACTAAAGAGTTACTTCTTTGCAACTAGTTATTGTAACAGTTCTTTGATCTTAAACTTATTAAACCAAAAGTTGAAAGGACGGAAGTTTTTTTGTCTGATTGATAGCTAGTTTTAAGGTTAGTCAATTTAACTGCCCTTTAAAACCAGGATCGCTATTAAACCCACCTGGTGGCAGCATTGATAGATTTGATTATTGTAGTTAAAATTTTAGAATGCTCAGGAATTAGAGTTCCCTTCCCCCAATGCCGGGCTTGTAGAGAGCTGGCTATTTACCACAGATAAAAAACAGCCACTTCAACTACTTCAACTTCGCCGGAAGAGTACATCAGATGTCGGTTCCAGACTACAAGCACCTCGATACGTAGTAAGTGCTGCTACAATGGTAACATTCGAACACGGGACATCTCCACCTCCTGGCTTGGCATAGTGACTGTTGGCTTTTGTCGGTGAGGTATGCTGTCAAATGAGGGACTTGGGTTAGTTTTATAGTAGAGGGTCAAATCCTGGCAGACCAAAAGCGCCGACCTGTAGGAGAGCTAGGCGTACCTAATTGGCTTAGAGCCGAGAGCAACGAGAATGCCAGTTTCTGAGTGGCTGAGGGAATTTGAAAAGTTACCAGACGGATGAGTTACTCTTGGAGCAGTTTGAAGGACTGTAGACTATGGGGTTTGAGTAGGGTTGGCTTGGTATATACAAATTTGATTTAATAGAGGGAAAGTGCAACGCCGATTTCCACAGCTTCCCTTATTTCCTCCTATACCTTAGGATAGGGCCTTACTGGGCCTTCTTACCTTGGTGCTATGGCTCCTTATTGTATGCTATGTGTATTTGCTATTACTGATAATGTATTCCAGTGATGCTATGTACTTTGATGTATGGTCCAGTCCCTAGAGATTAGAGGTCAAGAAGGCTTTGGCATAATCTGTCACTAGGGGTGGCTGCTAGCGGAGGAGGCTCATGGGATAGCAGGATATGATACAGGAAATACCTTACACCACCTGTGGTGGCTTCTGTCTCTAGCTCTAGGTATAAAAGGCCATGCAGGCCCCTTGAGCTTGTCTCTGGGAGCTGGTCCCCTAACCAGCAGCATCTCCTCCTGAAGTATGCCGCTCTGCTACAGCCACTCTAGAGCATCCTGAACCCCTGAACAACATCTCTAAAGGACAGGCCGCGTGGCCCTGGAAATAAACCCTGATCTAACCATCCTTCTGGCTTACTTCCTTGAACCGGGCTTTAGTGGAGTTGCATAAGTGGTGCATCGGCCTTCCATCTTCAACACCACTTAGTTGCATAAGTGGTGCATCGGCCTTCCATCTTCAACACCACTTAGTTACATAAATGGTGCATCAGCCTCTCTTCGTATTTATCATCTGATTTAAAGCTGATTTTATCAATTTTATTGAGATAGCAGGACTTTATTTATAAGAAGAGATTGGGTAATTTTGTTATTCATGGTGACTTGCCCAGGCTTGCCCAAATTTTCCTGAACTTGCCTAGACTTGCTTGATCTTGCAAAGATTCCAAGGTTGGGAGCTTTTACCTTGCTTACTTCAACAGCAGCAGTTTATCAAGATCAAACTGTGAGTATTGAACTTAAAAAGTACTTTTAACCTTTTAAGAAGATTAAACAAGAGCCCACAGGTGATGCATTTATTTATTTTGAGTGTTCCTTCTTTCAACTGGGACCTCAACTTCGAAGGAGTTAACAAGAAACAACTTGAGTAGTTGTGAAGAGACTTTGGTGAGAAGCAATAGCCTTTTTTTTTATTGCAAGTGGATAATGGTGTGAAACAGTCAGTGCCTTTCATTTGTTTTGAGAAGAATTCTGTGTGCCTACTTAGAATAGTGTGCTTCAAGAAGTATTCAGTTTACCAGTTGTGACCTTGCCCTTATAACTTGTGGTCTGTGTAGGCTAGTGTGCTAAAGCTTTAATGGTGCCTTGCCTTAGCCTGTAGGCCTCAACCACTATTAAGTTAAAGTGGGCCATATCTAAGCCAAATTTAATAGCGGACTGCTGAAATTTGGATGGGGACTCGAATAATTTGTAAAAGGGCTAGGATAGATCAAGCAGTTGGAAGGACAGTTCCATTACCGTCAACTGGGATTGTGCAGATTCCATTAAGTTGCTCCTATAAGATTGGCAGCTCAGTTTCCTTCAGCTAGCCCTGGCCTGCAGCATTTGGGTTCAATTACGAGCTCAGTAAGGCTAAATTAATTGTTCTGTTCAATGATAATTTTACCAGATGTGGAAATTTATTTCCTCTTGTGTCAAGTACTAACGTTACTGGAAGTTACTACTACATTTTTGCCAGGTAAGTAGATGTAAAATAGTACTATAACGGCCTGTGCTCAAAACCCATTGTATTCTATTGTTCTCCTACCCAAACAGACCTACTACAATACCGACTGCCTCAAACAGACCTACTACAATACCGGGTCTGCCTTCAACTTAACCTACGAAAACCTTTTCGAAAATTTAAATAGTAGACGATACCTACCCTACAAAGGGGCTGTAGTCATTGTGAATGAAAATTTTTTTTTTTTTTACTGGTCGGTCGTACTGCCGCACGGAGGCAGTCCAAATGGAGAAATATTTTTCGCTTTAGTGCGACTACCAATCTGAATGGAGAAATGTTTTTCGCTTTAGTGCGACTACAGTATGGCTTCTACATTAAAAAAAAAAATATTTTTAATTCTGCGGCAACCCTCCTTTAAGTTAGCAGAGTTAAAAATCTCATTCCACACCGCTATAACAGGAAAACAGCGTTGAAAACTATTCATTAACTATACTGGAGGATGCTCTTTATATGAGTATCCGGAAACGAGTTTAAAGTCGATTGGAGCGTGACATCAATACTTCTTTACACGAGATACAAAGTCATGACTATTTCCCGTTATTTAATGAGCTAAATGGGTTTCCCCACATATGTTATTCACGTGAACAACACATGCTTCCGCCGTGTCTCGAAGCCAACTTGCGTCAATCATACGTCAATAATGCATCCTTATCCTGCATACAAAAAGTATTTGCACGCCAACATTGCCTCATTTTTGCGGCTGTGTTATCACGGGAAAATGTAAGTAGTATGACCAAATTTTGTTTTTGATATGGGTGGCTTGTTAATTATGGTACAGTTCGAAAAAGCAACTTCATTTGTACACCTGATTGCTTTGTCGTTACTTCGTGCTGCCATCCACAAATTCGGCACGAGGCGTACATTCTCACAGTGCTTAACCATACCAGTGTTGAATCCTGCTACGAATGCCTTATTTTACGAATTACGCTACGAATCTTATACGGATGCCTTCCTTATACTGCGAATTATTTTACGAATGCTTTATTTTACGAATTACGCTACGAATATTATACGGATGCCTTCCTTATACTGCGAATTATTCAACTACGAATTTTTCAATCAACTGCAACGTGGTTTGAGCACTATTATTTACAAAATGCTACGCAGTTTTGTTACGTCTTTGTGGATTTGGCTCACGAGGCGTGCATCCTTTCAGCGTGGAATCTGGGGTTTGTGGAGCGACTCAGTCACAATTTTCAAGCCACCTCAGCTGGTTACGTACTGCCCGGAGTCGCATTATTTCTTTTTGTCCCTCTCCCATTACCACTGACTAATATTGCAGAACGAAACGCAATAAGAGCGATGTTTTCTACTAGCCTAGACAAATATCGCTCTTATTGCCTTCTCCGAATGCATTGTTAGTCAGAATCCCTCGTTGGCCGTTCGTACATCTTCTTATAATGAAATTAGTGGCTAGACTGTTTTGTTATAACGAAATACACGGATTGCTTACGTGGTATTTGTTTCATGTGTGTATTTTGTCTATCGTTTTGTTTCTGTGGCAAGGAAAGGATTTAGCACTTCGGCGTTAATGCTAATTATTGCTGGGGCCCGGTGAGCTAATTTCCTAGTACTCATACAGCACAGAATTGTTTCGGTTTTGTGTATAAAACTTTAAAAAAACCACGCAATTCAATCCATTCTCAAATTTAGTCTTCGATTTGAGAATTGGCGTGCGTGGTTTCCACTTTCCAACGATTCGCCGACCAGAGACAGAAAGACAGTTTTCCCCAAAAAAAATTCCAAATGTCTCTGGTCGACGTGAAGTGGTTTTTGTCGAAATGACCTTGAAAATATAAACGCACCATCAATGGGCACTTGTAAAAATTTTGTAAGTACAGTATACAAATACTAATTTGTAAGTATGAAATATGCAATAGCTTATCTACAAATTTAGTAAGTTTATAAACACAAAACACTTTGTTTATTTTTCCCCCACTAATAAAGTTTTTTTTTTGGAAGCATTTTGAGTAAAAATTAATCCACGAAGATTAATTTCTCATATGCTTCGAACCCTGCCAAAACACAACACATTACTACGCCAAAGCGATATATTTTAGTGAAACCAGCATGACACATTTTTAGGCCTAAACCTATGGGGGGGGGGGGGAGCAGTGGTCAATAACTTCTGAACCGCACGAGATACAGCTGTGCTGTTTGTGGCGTTTTAAATGGCTTTGCAAAGGCACTTTTCGTTCAACGGCACATCTGTATCTGGTGCTGTTCCTCCTTAGTTCAAAAACCTCCAGCCAAGCAACACAACTTTTGCCAGTGGCATCAAAAGTAGCCAGAAATCTACTAATTTAAACTTGTAAAATCAAATCAAACTGTCAGCAACAATTTCTATCACTGAACATAGTGCCATCTATTGGTCACAAATGAAATCAAACGAAAAATTAATAAAACGAAAGGCTGAATCACAAGTCTTTACTTGTTTATAATTTTCTCGCCAGTCAATGTTTCCCCCATACTGCAGCCAAAATAAAAAGAAAGAAGACATTAATTTTCTGCAGCCAAAAAAAAGAAAGAAAACATTAATTTTAGCCAAATTTCTCATTTTCTCCCAGATATCAGCGGCCATTTTGAATTTTTTAAAATATGGTCAGAATTCCACCAAAATCAATATTCTTCGGAATTTGGACCTCCCCTATTGATCTGCCGTGTCAAAAATTAAAATTTACCAATTTTTTTTTCCGTTTTTTTTCCGACTTGGGTACAGGTGTAAAGTGTTAAGCATCGGACTGCAGCAAAGCGCCACAGCCTTATTTAGTCCAAATCTGCCAACAGGATCACATTTGCCAAGCGGAGCTGTGGGAGGAACACTCGGACCGGATATACTGGTAAAAGAGACCCCTAAAAAACCGCCAGAAAATAAAGATTGCAATGACTTTAATCTTCTTGTAAGGCTGCGAAATAGCCCAAATGAATTCCCAGTGATTCTTTCTACACACTTGGACGAAGTTAAAAATCCTGATGATCTTGCGAAAGGTTCGTTGTTACTTCATGAGCAGGGAAAACCTCACCAAAATATTACCATCCGACGTAAAAATAAAGGGGGAAAAAAGGCTATACCAACGGGCCACACTGGTGGAAGTCACAAATACACCACTAAACAAAGAATTCCAACAGGTACCCAGTGTGACACTGAGAACTCGTGTCCAAAAAGTGTCTTGCAACTATGCAATGAAAAAAACTTGGAAAGGGACCTGCTCCATCCTACTGACCTAAGTAAAAAACAAATGTGGTCAGAAGAGCAGACTAATGCTAGAGCTCAGGCCACTACAACATACAGTAGATTACCGTGGAGGGGGATGAGTACCATTATTGGCGACTCCCATGTACGAAATATTAGGGGAAGCAGTGATATAAAATCAAAAACTTGGGACATTTCCAGGACTGACAATACAAGACCTGCAGAAGAAACTCCCTACCATCATAGAAACAATCGACCCCTCAGGGACAATAATTGTCAGCGCTGGCTCAAATAGCATTGGACGTGAGACGCCCGAATGTATTGCCCTCGCCCTTGGAGATTTTGCTTCATCTGTAAGAACTGTGTACCCACATATCCGTATCTCCTTTATTGGATTGTTCCCATTTTTAAAACGAGGATTCATCGAAACCGATAAGAAAATAACACAGACAAATATGCTGCTACGCAAACTTTGTGTGGACAAGAACTTTTCATTTATTGCAATTGATACTGAACTCTGCAAAGACAAGACCCTTTTTGCTAGAGACTTGAAACACTTGACCATGAAGGGAAAGCGAATCCTCCAAGATGAGATTGATAAGATTCATGCTGTGGGAAACCAGGGAATGTAGTGGGAAATTACCCCATGCAAAGTGAAATTCTTGGAACATTTTCGCCCTCACAGTCTCTTTGTTTGGACCAGTTGACACTTGCATGTGTCTCGCTCAATGCCCGGAGTATTATCCGAAACTTAGGTAGTTTTAAGGACTTGATTGCTGCAGACTCTTTTGATATTGCTTTTTTTGTTGAAACCTGGCTGCATACGGCCGTCACTGACAGTATGCTCGTCGACCCCCATAAATTTACAGTGATCAGAAGAGATCGGGGATCCCGGGGGGGTGGTATTATGAGGTTCATAGGAGGGAGATACAGGTTGTCGTGCTAAACGTGGCTGAGGATGCGGAAGGGATGTCGATCATGCTTCCCAACCTAAATATAACTTTCATCCTTGGCTATCTGCCAGATAGCTACAATGACGCTGACATTGATACCCTCTGTAACTATATTAATTCTGCATGGAATCACGCACACTCCTGCATTTTACTAGGGGACTTCAACCTTTGTACCATGGACTGGGAAAGGGAATGGGCACGTGATCGTCACCATAGAAACTTTCTTGAGCAGATTGCACCCCTTGGTCTTCAACAGCTGGTAAAAAAACCGACACGGGGAGAAAACATCCTCGACCTTGTATTCTGTGATGACGATCGACTTGTTTTTGATTTACAGGTGGAGGCGCAATTTGGAAACAGTGACCACTCGGTAATTACTTTTTCACTTAACAGTCAAAATATGACCAAATCAGATCGTAAGTCTGCAACAGGGTTTGATAGGGTGCGACGGTTAGACTTCGATACTCTTAGAGAGTCGCTCAGGGATGTTGACTAGAATAGCCTGGTTTTCAACACTCATTCTTCGATTGAGCATACTTGGTCCAGCTTTTTAGAAATTTTAAAAAATCACATTGAGTTATGCAGTGAATACACCACTCCTAGACCTGCAAACCGGAGTAAAATCCCAATTTATATTAGGAAACTTCGCGGAAAAAACTAAAGCTTTGGAAAAGATTAAAACTGAACCATTGTGATGAAGATCAGACTAACTATAAAGAAATTAAGACTCTTTACTCGCGTAGTGTAGAGAAATGGCATACTACTTCTGAGAGGGCCGCTATAAAGGATGGAAACATTTCGGCTTTAATAAAACTTTATCGGCGTAAAACTCAAACTTCCAGATCCATCCCACCCCTCAAATATGCATCTGTTTTTCTGAGTGAAGATAAAGAGAAAGCAGACCTTTTGAGTAGGGTTTTTGAGAGGAATGGCATTGTAGACGATAATCAAAGTTATTCCTTAACTTCTGCTCCACTCTGCAAACCGAATGC
This sequence comes from Lithobius niger, assembly GCA_023313725.1. Taxonomy (NCBI): domain Eukaryota; kingdom Metazoa; phylum Arthropoda; class Chilopoda; order Lithobiomorpha; family Lithobiidae; genus Lithobius; species Lithobius niger. The sequence continues at coordinate 196,922 of JAHWFP010139972.1, read as the reverse complement.
TTGTCCAGAGACAGTGTTCTCTATATCAAAGGTTACAAAAGCCTTAGCCAAATTGAAGCCGAGTAAATCCTGTGGCCCAGATGGGCTGTCTGCTTTTCTGATGAAAACAATTGCCCCCGTCTTAATTTTCCCCCTTAACAAAATTTTTGAAATTTCTTATAAGTGTGGTGACATTCCCGAGATGTGGCGTACAGCCATTGTCACCCCAGTCTTTAAAAAGGGGACCGCTTCGGATCCAAAAAATTACCGTCCGATCACTTTGACCTGCGTGGCTTGCAGACTTATGGAATCCATTATCAGAGATGATCTACTCTTGCACTTCGACAGGTCTTCAATTTTTGGACAGGATCAGTTTGGTTTTCTGCCATTGCGATCATCGACACACCAACTTCTGTCTGTACTCGACAGATGGACTAGTGCACTCGATGAGGGGGTGCCAACTGATGTTATATATTTTGATTTTCAGAAGGCTTTTGAATCGGTAATACACCGTAAACTCCTTTTGAAATTGAGTCACTATGGTATTGAGGGAAACCTGCAAAATTGGATTACCGCCTTTCTTTTAAACCGTTCCCAGCAGGTCAAAATTGAGAAAACCCTCTCTTCTAGTGTCCAGGTCCCTTGTGGAGTGCCACAGGGATCTGTCCTGGGCCCGCTGCTTTTTGTCATTTACATAAACGATCTGGAGGTTGAAAATGAATCGGTATACGGTGTAAAATTTGCCGATGACATTAAAGTGGGTACCGAGATTGTCCAAGAATCAGACTCGCTATCTCTGAATTCCGAGATCCAACATATCTCTACTTGGGCCAAAAATTGGCAATTACCTCTTTCTACACCAAAATGTTTTGCATCCCACATCGGGAGGCAGAATACTTGCCATGATTATTTATTGGAAAATGAAGTCCTTGGATCTGCTGAGGAAGTAAAGGATCTTGGCATCTGGTTTTCACGAAATCTAAAGCAGTCATTACATTGTAGGAAAATCACTGCTTTGGCATTTAAAAGATCGGCCATTGTTCATAAATGTTTTACATCCGGGTGTATCCACACGCTCTTCGTGAGACCCTTGCTCGAATATGCTACCCCAGTCTGGTCGCCACATCTGCTGGGTGATATTGACCTAGTGGAATCGGTCCAGAGAAAATTCACTAAGCGCCTAAATGGCATGCGAGACATTTCTTATGGTGAGCGGCTTTTACAGACCGGCCTTGAGTCCCTCGAACTTAGGCGCCTTAAATTTGACCTCTTACTAACTTATAAAATACTTCGTGGTACGCTGAATGTCGATCTACCGTTTTTTGTGCCTGTTTCAGGCCTCATGTCTACGCGCGGTCACAGATGTAAACTTGCAGTACAGCCGGCAAGAACAGGTCTCAGAAAACATTTTTTCGCTGTACGGGTTGTTAGTGCATGGAATGCACTCTCACCTCTGACGGTTGACCAGCACACGGTACAGGGATTTAAACATTCGTTGGCCAGAGAGAATCTTCAAATTTTCCTCAAACGTAGTTACTGACTTGGCAAAAGTAATAACCACCCTTTTTATGGGCTTATTTGCAAAATCTATTTTTATCTTGGGCACGGTATAAGCGGCTCAACACCCTTCCGTTGTCCTCCCATGACTCCTGTGGGAAACTTATTATTATATTACTGTTGTTGAATTTCGTCCAAGGGATTCTTAAGAATTTCATTGATTTCCGGGATGTTTTGGAGGAACGAATTCCATTCTGCAAAGTTCATTTCACATTGGGTTACCGGAATCATGTTCCAATCGAAAGTGTAGAACACGAGTCGAGTAGCGTCGCCGTTAAATTTTATCCTCAGTCTTTTATTTTCTCCAAGACGCACTGCGTGAAACATAGAATCGAGAGCATTGACTAACAACGAATTAAACTGATTTAACAAGACAGCTTTCGTTGATGGACTTGGGAACAACTGAATCACATTTTGAATCTGTTCAATAGCACCCAAGGCCGCATTTTCATCGGCGCTTCCACCAAAATTATCTTTGTTGGCCCTACGTTTAAAAAAGTTTCTTGATTTAAATCGCCATGATTTTTTAACAAGACTTCCCACTCGTGAGCATTCAAATCAATTTGGGACTGGCCCGACGTGAAGTTGATGACAGCATTTTCTCCGAAGGAAGTGACTTGAACGGTGGCGTGAGGGCCCAGGGCGATAACATTATCGTCACTCATATTGGTTACTTGCGGTCGTTAATAATAGAGGTATTAATTTTATTTTTGGTTTTTTTTATGCTCTTATCCTTCAAATTCGCAATGTACCTCTAATAAATGGTGCCCAGTAGGAATGACTCCTTAATTGGAAACCAAAATCGTGTTCCCAATTTGCAGTTCTATTGGCGTCCTGTCGAAGCTGACCACGGTGGCTGCCTCACCAGCAATTTTTTGAATGGTCTTAATCGAATTAGCTCCGACCTGCAAACTCACTTGGAATTGAATATTGATTCTTGAGGCAAGGGCTATTACTTTAGTTATCCGACCGAGTTCGGAAACCGTGATATACTGTTGGCCATTTTCTGACAACCATTAAAAATTATCTCTCGTTTCTAAATTCGAACGAAAACAGTAGACGCGCCTGAGAACTCGTAATTCCCTCCTAATCTGATTTACTTGTCTGTCTACATATTTCTTGGTCGCTGCGTGTGCGTCACTGGATGGCTGACCCAAATTTACTAATTTTTTGTCAGCCAAGCTTAAATATCCATCGAAATCTTTACTCAAACCTATTTCAGATTTCAGGTAGCCTAGAGTAACTGCTTCGTTTTGACTGGTGGGAGCCCCCAAATCAACTATTCTGTTTCCAGCTAAACTCAAATTGCCTTCTACAGTTTTGGAGAAACCAAGTGCGTTTTTAACGAACGTGATGGTAGCAGCGTCTGAGTTAGAAATAGGAGGGGCTAGGTTGGTAATTCTCTTCTGCCTGGCATTAAAATCAGTGTCTGGTCCGCTCAAGAAATCTCCATTATGCGATGCCATTTTGATCCGTTATGCAGAGCTACCAAATTTATCGACGAAGCTCATATTTTTTCCTTCAAGTTATGGATAATTTGAAAAAAGTTTTCACCCTGGAACAAACGTTGAATTACGTACAAGCAATACTGGCCACACAGTACCTCTCTAGAATCTTGGATACGTCGGTGGTTGGATAGGAAGTTACCTCCGAGATATCTTTTGATCTCTAGAGGAGCTTTTAAACCAAAAGAATCGAAATAAAAACAGCAGCTGGGCCCTCGACTGAAATAACACACCCAGTGGCTTCCTGGAGCTGAGGAGTTTTGTAAATTGACTATGCCACTCTCTCCATTCCGCCGCAGACGTTGAGGAAGGAGGTCTTTGCTGAACGTTCCTCTGTAATTGGTAACGCCTAATTTTTCGGCATATCTGTTTAAATCTACGTTAGTCAGAGCCCTGTTTAATGAGACATTTGCTTCGATAAAAACCTCGTCCAGGGTTTTGGTTTTTGGTAGTTTTTCTTTTTTGTGACGTCTTCTTTTTTTAAAGTTTTTTAAGTCCGGCTCCCTTCTTTCTATATATGGCGAGCGCCTCCATGGAAATGTGCGGGAGGTTTCAATTCTTGCAGCTGCCTGGCGTTATTCCTGGCCGAGTTGACGGTTCTGGAGATTGCAGATGCTGCTCCAGCTAAACCACCGATGGCGCTCAACCACGCCAGGGCGGGTAGGAGAGGAATTATGCCGCCAGTTTGATTACGAGAAAGTTTCAAGCTCAGTCCTCGACCTGCTTTGCGAGCCTTCAATACTTTACCGTGTTGCATTTTAGTGAGTGGAAGCATCACGTTCCCTCTCTTTAGGTGAGAATTGGAAAGGCGGAAAGAAGGAACTTTGCCAGCTTTGACGTGTTTTAACATTTTTTGCTTTTGATGGGGAGTCAAAGAGACTGCTACGTTTTTGTACATGATTTTTCCTCTTTATGAAAAAAATAAAATATCATACCAAAACCTCGACTTTACTCCTGTCCAATTTCAAATACATTATTCTGTAGCTAATGACCAATGCTAAAGCTTTCGTATTTTGTGGGACGGCAGCCCCGAAGCGCATTTTTACTTGCAGATCTATAACTGATGAGGACAATCTCTCTGACTGTTTTGAGACGTCGAGGGCAACCAAAGGATAATTCTTCGAGAACATATTGATTTCATAAGCTGGTCCGGAGGATCCTGACCCCCAACCCGTAGTACTGCTTCCTAAAATCTACGATCATTTGATACAAGTTAGAAATGATACCTTGCGGAAAATTTAAATTTAAATCGAGAAAAGGGTAACATTCGGAATTCAGCGTTACGTGGACGTCTGTAAAGTTAGTGATCGAAGACTGCCGGATTTTTTTTCGCATCGTTGACTCTGGCCGTTTGAAAACCTATTACTATCCACCTCGGCCATTGAACAGAACTGGTGGTGATCAATCTCCAAGCGCAGCTTGTCGAGGTGGGAAGGTCGAACTGGTCAGCGTACCAGTGTCTGAATGCGAGGGGGACGCTGATGCCAGAATCCACCATGGCGTACAGTTTGTTTTTTTGACCGTCGGAGGGAATCATGTGCGGGAGGAACCAAGTTACTCGTTCTAAGACTATCTTGCCGGCATCAACCCCCGACGCTCTGAATATAGCATTATCGTCCGACGATCGAATAAGCACCAGCGTTTGTTGACAAGCATATAAAATTTTCGTATAGTCTTCGCAAAAGCCCAGTAAGTGGAACAATGGCACGGCGAAGGAAAAACTGCCTTTCGGGTTGCGGGCAAAGAGCACGTCTCTTTTGTGTTTCAGAATCAAATTCGTAGTATCGTCTGTTGAAGATGCATTATGGGAGTCCAAAATCCATCCTCTATTGGTCAATTCCGCTTGCTGCTCCGGAGAGTAACTTACTAAGCCTTTAATGGTGCTTGCAAAACCGGGCATATTTAATTGGTCGACTGTCTTGTCGCCTATTTTATATTGTATCATGCTAAATAAATATGCGGCGGCGTTATTCACCAGAGCAATTTTATCTGTCACGGTGTATGCCGAACTGTCGGAACTCTTGACAAGAACACCTTTCACGTGAATGTAGCTTTTGTGCGGGTGGGTGAATAAATCTTGGTTCTGAACCGTAATTCTGATTTCGCTGTTGGGAGTATTCACGTTTGTACCCACTATTGGCCCGTACTCGTGATAATTGTAACTGACGACTGATTCGTCCAGTACGAATGGTTCTGTAAAGTTCAGATATTCCTCATTGCTCTCCATCTTTAGGCACTGATGAGACTGTCTATGAATTTGACGTTTTCAGGACTCAGAAATTGTCGCCTTCTAGCTCTGAAAGTCTCGTTATTCCCCCCTTTCGCTCGTGGCAACGTTTCTCTCTTATAAGAGCCTCCCAATTGGTTGTGGACGATTGGTTCTTTAGCTAAAGGTTGACTGGGAACAGTCGGTTTAATAATATTCTTATTAAATTTCAACATTTTAGGTTTTTTATTTTTTTCGTAAGTGTAGTCTCATCGTTAATGTCTCACCTCTCAAATTAACAGGCCTGTTGGCCTGGTCGGTCAACCAAATTCTAATAGAGTAAACCACATTTTTAGTAACGGGCAGATATATCAGATTGTGAGGCGAAGAAACCACTTTATATCCCAGGGAGACGTTGGGGAAAAACGAGTAGAGAGTCGGTTGCGATGATCCGTTCACTTAAGAACCCGAAACCAAGTCGCAATGTACCAGTATGCTATTTACATTTATTATGTTGACAGTGTTTGGTCCGATGTATTCCCCAAATTCGTAAGTCTTAGCTTCAAAACCAAAAATCTTTCCGATACTGGACGGTTCAGAAAAATCAACCTTATATCTCCTGTCAGTAATAGTTAGGTCGCACTTTAGAGTGTTTACGTTGCCATTTAATAGAACGTAGGAAACGTTATTAGTCTCGTCCCAATGCTTGCTCTTTTTGAATTTTCTGTAAATGATGTTTATAATTTCGTCTAATTCATAACAACCTTCTGAGACGATGATTTTAATCCAGGTGTTACCGCCGTCCGCGCTGTAAGTGAAAGAGTCGTTCACGTCCTCTATAACGTTAGGAATGGAGTTGTAAGTTTCCAGATTGACTAGAGCCAATTCGTTAGCGCCTTCCGATATCAACGGGGAAGGAAAACTGGTCACAAAGTCAGTTTTTTCAGAGGAAAGTATGATCGACATATTCTCAGTTTAATACATTAGTTAACATCTAATTCACCGATCAGTTTTCGGTACTCTCCATCAGACAGCAATGCTTTGCTCCGCATTTCTGTGAAAATGTGCACGAATTCTTCGTCCAGAGAATTATTGCCAGCCTCTGTAGAGGCTCTGAGGAGCTTCAGTCTTTCGCACAAGTCATTCGGATCTCTATGGAACCGGTATCCTTTTCCTACAATCTCGGCAGGTCTGCCCCAAACAGGTTTTATAAAAGTCGTGTACTTGAAACCGGCGCTGGACTTTAGTCTTCTCGTACTGTCGTCGTTGTTGTGATATATGGCTTTACTCCTCTTCAGAATATCGTGGTAGTTCAAACAGCTAGCATCTCCATCCGGTGGCTTCGAAGGGTTTTTTAACATAACCAACTGCCACAAATCGTCCGTCCCTTCGTACTTTTTTCCTCCCACGATCAAGTCGTCGTCTTGAAATTGTACCTCCATTGCACCAATCACGTAACGTTTAGTCTCCGGGTCGTAACGAATGCCAAAAGTGGGGTCTGTCAGAGTCTCTCGAGTGGCAAACATGCTTAGATACTTGGTAGCTAGCGGACCGAGTCTGACTGCGGAATCTCCGAGTAAAGAGGCCTCTTCCATTTGTCTCCTACGAGCTCCCGGCGTGAGGGCAAGTGACATGTCGGAGAGCGGGCCAGGTAATGCACCCATGGAACTGGAGAGTCGTCTCCTGGCACCCGCGCGAAACTATATCTCGCCATCGTCACTGTCTATATTCTCGTCTTCTGTATCGACGCGGCCCGTTGCCACTTCCAGAGCTTTCTGAATATGCTCTAACCGTTTCCCGTGATATTTTTCTTGTTTCTTCTGTCCAGCCTCTAGAGCCAACAGTTCTTTGATTTGTCATTGACGCTGAGCCGAAGCCTCGCTTCCCTGTAGCATCTGCATTTTAGTCTGGTCTATTATAGGATCAACTACTGGTTTGAATATCTTTTGCAAATGTTCAGATTCTGTCTGCGTTTCCAGTATTATATTTTGAAATTTTTGTTTCAGACGCTTTTTTAGAGCCTCGTACTGATCGACCGCTTTCTGGGGTTTGCTTCTCTTATTTTTAGTTTTAGTAGACATGACAGTTTAGTACTTTATAAAATAATGTTTAAGTCAACAAACGTTAATGTCAACAAAAACCTAGACGTACGTTAATGTCAACAAAAACCTTCGGCAGACATGTCGTTGTTAGTCGAGCATTCTTCTATACCTTCGATCCAAGGGTTTAGTTTTATAGATGAGTAGGAATCCGTACGGAACAGTGTTCCATACCTCACCACACATGCTACGAAACTCGTCGAAAATCATGTCACCACTAACGTGGTTATTGAAGACATGTTTGAGGTTTGCTTCGTCTTGCCTGAAGAGAATTATAATGTTGGAATTATCTCGAATAACTCTCTTGGGTATCCTGCTGTAAGTCTGACATAAATAAAAGATGGAGGCGTCCGCGTGCCTGCCGTAGGCAAAACATCGTTCGATTCTGTCTTGTTTCTCAATCATGAAATCGTCCAATAAAATTACCGTTTTGCCACATGGCAGTTCTTCTGGTGGTGGGATATCTTCGTTATTGGAACAAAAGGTAGCTACGCCCGGACATATTTCCTCGAAAGCTCTCCTGAGATAGAAATATTTGTTTTGAAATAAAGACTTGGAGTACACGCGCAGGCTGTCATAATTCAACCAATCTGGATTGCAAATGAAATTTATAACTAAATTGGTCTTTCCACAACCGGCAGGGCCGCAAATGATGCACCTTACGTCTCTGGAAAATTCAGTAAATTACCAGTCGATGGTTGCCTATTGACATCGGCTATGTCATAATTTAACACTTTCATCTTTCAGCTGCTTTAAGAAAAACAATGGTATTTTGATAAATTCTCTGCAAAACTAGTATCTAAAATACCTTTTCATTCTCATTTTATAAATAAACAGACATGTACTGCCTCAAATGCAAAAGAGTTACAGCCAGTAAAAATGTCAAAATGTCAATAAATAAACAGATGTACTGCCTCAAATGCAGAAGAGTTACAGCCTATCTAAAATACCTTTTCATTCTCATTTTATAAATAAACGGAGATGTACTGCCTCAAATGCAAAAGAGTTACAGCCAGTAAAAATGTCAGGCACGTTGTGACTAAGAATTATCGACAACTGCTGAAGGGCGAGTGTAAAGTGTGCGGCACGAGGAAAGCACAGTTTCAGAAGAGCAGAGGCTCGGGATTGTTCAACAGCGCGATCGACAAGTTGCCGGTGGAACTTCACATTCCGGGATACAACTATTGCGGTCCGGGAACAAAACTGAACAAGAGACTGAACAGAGCGCTCGACAGTTGGCTCGACGAAAAGCCAGTTGTTCTAGGAAAATAACAACAAAAATACCAAATTTTTCCTCTTTTTATTTATATTATTAAACTGAGACCAGGACGTTGAAATTATTACTGTTCATGTTATTTATATTATTAAACAGAATCATTCAGTTGGAGCGATGGTAAAAACAAACTTTACCTGCGTTTACTGCGCTCAAACGTATCCTACCCGAGAAAGATTGATACAACACCTCGTAGAGACACACAGGAATATTTACCCACCCGAGTGCGATTGCTTCGAGAGGGTGTTGGACTGTACAGACGTTCCCATCCTCTGTGAGCAAGGACTCGAACACAGAAAGTACACGAAAGCTGTGCAGGCTGTAGACCTGTTGTACCTTTTAATGTTGATGCGAAGAGGTATAGAAGCTCTACTGTACGAATGTCTCCGGCATCTGGTGACTTGCAGAGCTCAAATTGGATTAGGAGTGAGTTTCGTTCGAAACGGCCCAGAAATACCAACTGGATTTCAGTCCCGCTACTCCCCAATCTATAATCCATTAGATATTCCCAAGTTACTGGACGCAGCTTATGCTAAAATCCAACGTTCCATTGATGAATTCGCCGAAAGAGGGAGTGGTTGGGTGATAAATCGCTCCTACGAACTCACAATCCGAGTAGCAGAAATCGACCCGCTCAGACCGGGCTCTTACATTCCTCTGCCAGCAAAATTAAAAAAGAAGTGGAAGTGTGTAGTCAATGTTCAAAATTTCACAGACCACAAGTGCTTCTTGTATTCAATTCTGGCTGCCAAACTCCAATTAAGCATGGTGAATCCGAAAGAATACGAAGTATACGTGAGAACGGTTGATATTTCTATGCTGGACTTTCCAACGCGGCTGGATCACATTGACTCATTCGAGATGGCCAACAATCATTTATCGATCAATGTGATTGCTTATACCAAAGAGAACGGCTTGCATCCCCTTCGTGTGAGCACGAATTTTAAAGGCCAACCCGTAGATCTTCTTTTAATTACCGACGAGTCGACAAATTTTCACTACTGCGCCATCGTGGATTGTGACCAATTTCTCCGACACCTGGGATCGGGAAGCAACCCGAAATATTACTGTCGAAATTGTTTCGCCGCTTATGGAAAGGCATCGCTGAGAGACAAACGCAAACTGGACTGTACAAGAACCAATCCGTCACCTCAAGCGCTCAAATTCTTAAAACCGGGCGAAAACATTTTGAAGTTTGAAGCTTTCAATAGAAGAAATATTCACCCCAAAATCATATACGCCGATTTCGAGTGCCTTCTGAAACCCGTTCCTTCCTCTAACAGCTCCGGCAAGAAAATCAACCACCATCAACCTTGCAGCTTCGGCTACGTCGTGGTGTGGTCTGGAAACTTTCAAAAAGCTGCTTATTACCTGGGAGAGGATGCCGTTGAAGAATTCCTCGATCAGTTGGTGATTGAAGCGCACGAGTACGACGAAACATTAAAAAGAGTCCAACCACTATGCCTCACTCCGGTCCAAGAGGCTGATTTTAACCACGCTGTAGACTGCATTTACTGCAAAAAGCCATTCGGTTCAAAAGAAGACAAAGTCCGGGATCACTGCCACGTTACCGGCCAGTACAGAGGAGCTTCTCACTCGAGTTGTAATCTGAATGCTCGAGAGCGCACCACGATCCCCGTGGTATTTCACTGTCTCGAAGCATACGATATGCATCTACTGGTAAGAGCGGTGCACAAGTTTCCGAAAAAAGTAGAAGTCCTCGCGAGAAATACGGAGAGGTTCATGAGCATGACCATTACCGTTGAAACGGGATGGGATGAAAAGAAAAAAAAGAAAAGGTACGTTCGGCTTAAGTTCGTAGACAGCTATAATTTTCTCTCCTCTTCGCTGAAAACTCTGGCGGAGAGACATAAACGAGATTACGAGTTTAGGACGGTGAAGCTGTTCTTGAAAGCTGGTGGGAAGGACAAATAGTTCCTTCCCGACGTCCAGGAAGAGACTGCCGTGGATCTGTTAACCCGTAAGGGTTACTACCCATACGAACACGTTTCCAGCATGAGTGTGTTCGAAGAGCAGTCTTTACCACCGAAAGAATACTTTTATTCCAAACTCAAAGAAGAAGGCCTAACTGACGAACAATACGATCACGCCAAAAAGATTTGGAGTTTGCTGAAAATCAAAAAGTTTTCCTCCTACCACGAAATGTATCAGCTAACCGACTGTCTGCTTTTGGCAGACATTTTTGATGAATTCCGCAGGATCTGCTTGCGAGACCACGACATAGATCCGTGCTATTACGTCTCCACCCCAGGGTTTAGATGGGCGGCAGCTCTAAAGATGACCAAGGCCGAACTGGAACTATTTACTCACGCTAGCAAATACAACTTCATCTTGTCGGGAATACGGTGTGGAGTTAGCTTCATTAGTCGAAGGTTCGCGAAGGCCAACAACCCGTACATTCCCGAAACGTACGATTCAACAAAACCTAACAAGTACATCATCGATTGGGACCTCAATAGCGCTTATGGCTGGACCATGAGCCAGCTGCTGCCTTACAACGGCTTTAGGTATTTGACTAAAGATGAGATTCGAGCTTTCGACGTGACTAAGATAGCAGACACGTCGTCGGTAGGATACATTCTGGAAGTAGATCTGTACTACCCGAACAAACTTCACGAGCTCCACAACGACTACCCGCTTGCTCCTGAAAAATTTGAAATAAGAGAAGAATTAGTTTCAGAGTATTCGAAATCTTTGTTGCGAAGAAAACCAGTGAAACCTGTCGTGAAGCTAGTGGCCAACCTACTGGGGAAGATGCGTTACGTAATTCAATACCGTAACCTAAAATTCTACCTCGAACACGGCTTGGTCCTTTGTCTCATCAGGAGGGTGCTGAGTTTCAATCAGAAGCCCTGGTTGGAACAATATATAGATTTTCATACGGCAAAACGAAAGGAATCGAAGACGGTGTCTGAAGGGGAATTTCACAAGTTGTGTCCTAATTCGGTGTTTGGGAAGACGATTGAACAGAAACAGAAAAGACTCAAAGTCAAGCTATCCACCGACAGCAAGCGAGCCATCAAATATTCCACCCAACCCAATGCCGATTCGTTTCGGATATTGCACGAAAACCTGGTTCAGATCAACTCGAAAGTACGCAAGGTGACGTGCGATCTTCCCACCTACTCGGGGTTTGCCATACTAGAGTTGTCCAAACTCCTTCTCTACGAATTCCACTACCGATACATACGTCCCCAATATGGAGATCGAGCAAGACTGCTGTTCACTGACACGGACTCGCTGTGCTATTGCATCGAAACCGTGGACGTGTACGCGGACATGGCTAAAAACATGAGTAGATTCGACACTAGCAACTACGATCCTCAACACCTACTGTTCTGCAACGTCAACAAGCAAGTGTTGGGAAAGATGAAAGATGCCACGAAGGGAGTACCGATAAAAGAGTTTGTGGGGTTGAGTAGCAAGATGTATTCGCTCGTGACGTCCCAAAGCGAAACGAAAAAAGCGAAGGGAATTTCCAAGAGATTCGTGGAGAAACACTTAAGCCACGAAGATTACATGGCGACTCTCCATTCGAATCAGGAACAAAGAGGGAGTTGGTACAAGATCGCCAGTGACAGCCATCCCCAGCTGGCCACGACCGTGGTGAATAAATCCCTACTGTCGGCCTACGACGACAAGAGATTCCTCGTAAATGAAGTAGAAACTTTTGCAATCGGACATCGTGACATCAAATATATACAATACCATGAGGATGAAGACTACGATGGGGAGGGCTATCTTAATAAATTGATCATGGACTCTTAGACGATGACAATGACGGAGTATGGACAGGTATGTCTGACAGTATAATCAGCGATGAAGAGGCGTAAACTTGGTGGAACGGGGATGAAGTGGAACAGAGGCTGAAAGAAGTTGATAATGTTGAAGTTCGAGAAACCGAGATGAGGAAATTGCGGATGAGGGAGAGTAGGCAGTTGAAAGTGCAAAATCCAGAAGAGTAGAAGAAGAGGGCCAGGTATAAACGAAGACGGTTAGATAGGGATAGGCACGCCACACTAACTCCTATCCAGAAAAAGAAAAAACAAGCTGCGGGAAAAGACCGACGTGCGAGAATGACTGAAGAAGAGAAAATAGTGTTCAGGGAAAAAAGAAGGTTGGCTCAAAGAGAGCGAAAAGAGAAAAAGAAACGTATGGCTCGGTGATTTGTTGCTTGTAATAATGTTTGTTGAATAAAATATAAATAAAATATTTTTTTTTATTAAAGAACAAACTCTAGATACATTCTCATCATGGACGCCTCTAGCAGTTATTTTATGCTAAGTAAATACCTCAATGTCACGATTGAAAGCGGACCGACTCTCGTTTTTAACAAACAGGCAGGGTTTACCACTGGACCTACCTATATCGACTGGGTGAAAAGATCAACAAATCTGTACTCAATCAGTGGAGGGAGAAATTGCAGTCCAAGGACGAAGAAGAAAATAGGTTCGCCTGGAAAGGTTGGGAAAGCACGGACGAGGGTCTATGGAAAAGCGTTACGGATCCCACTTCGAAACAGGTCTTCGAGCCGTTCATCAAAATAGCCGGAGAAGTGTTAATCGAGCAATTGGAGCTAACTGTACACGAAAAACATATGTTGGCAATAATTATGGAACTGTCCAAACTCGACAGCAGAAACAAAATGAAATTCTTGTTGGATTTTAAAATGAAAGCGCATCGTGTCGGAGAGGAGAAAAGAATCAGGGTACGATTTACGAATGATGACACGCAAGTGCACTTTGTGGAATACGACCCTAAAACAACGGCGGTGGTTACTTTGTTACAACTTTCGTTTATGGAATGGTCCGAGCTCTCCAAACACTTTGCGAGCATACATAAACTCATGGGGAAAGTTTCCGAAGACGAATAAACATTTCTCCATTCGGACTGCCTCCGTGCGGCAGTCCGACTGACCAGTAAAAAAAAAAAAAAATTTTTCATTCACGATGACTACAGCCCCCTTGTAGGGTAGGTATCGTCTACTATTTAAGTTTTCGAAAAGGTTTTCGTAGGTTAAGTTGAAGGCAGACCCGGTATTGTAGTAGGTGTGTTTGAGGCAGTCGGTATTGTAGTAGGTCTGTTTGGGTAGGAGAACAATAGAATACAATCGGTTTTGAGCACAGGCCGTTACTATTTTACATCTACTCAGGTATTTAATCAAATGAGAATTTGCCTTTTCCTGCTAGTAGTGCAATATCAATTGTAACTTCAGCTAAGTACAACGGCAGCAGTTAGCTCCGGTTCCTTAACATAGACTGACCCATCTGGACAAGTCCAGACATGTTTAATTTTACCAAAGGATTGTGTTCCAAATGCTTGATAAAACTACAAAGACCGTCTTCAGTACCAACCTGTTCTGCATTTTTGCCAGGACCTAGCCAAGTGTCAACATAATACCTACGTGTGTGCCAAATTGTTTTGTTCAAACAGTTTCAGCTAGTAATTCTACTGACAGTGCCATTCTAGATTTGTTTGCTAAACTGGATTCAGCAGTTAATTTTTTATGGGGAGGTGCAAATCCAGTGTGTACAGCTGGTGCTGTGCCTAGGCCACCATTAACTTCTACAACTAATGTTTTCAGTTTTCCTGTAATAACACTAAACAGTAATCTAACTGGTAGTGGTTGTTATTACTTGTCCATTACAGAATAATTATCAAAGAGCTGTACCCTTGTCTGTACCCTTGTTTAAAAAGGAAGCTTTGAAAATTGGAGAATTTAACAAGTTGAAATGACGAAATTTTCCCTTCTGCTTTTATTATGAAGTTGGTAAGAATTTTAAAGGTTAAGCTGGGTGACGAAAAATTTTCCTTTTTCACCACACTGTTCCATCATGGCTAGCAAAAGATTGATACTTTGTTTTCGGCTAAATTGAAGTACATGATAATCGAATTGCGGAAGTTAAAACGATGAAATGCAAGAAAACAAGTTTTATTAAATACTTTATTAAAAGCACAGATGTCTTACAAGCACAGATGCTGTAATTAGTAATTTTACTCAAATTTAAGTTATTTGGGGAAACGCTAATTTAACTTTTCATACCTAGGTTGTCTAGAAAATTCACTTCTTAATAGATTTCAAAATTCGAGGACGCTCTTGAAAATTTGGACCAAAGAAGTCAAATCTAATTCAGTCTGAAGTTTCAAATAATGGTAACACTAGAAATAGTGAAAATCATTAAATAGGAAAAATGTTATGTGTAGCACAAGTTTCTTGTTGGAAATTGATGCGAATATACTTTCGATGTTGCAGTACGGTTGGGTGGATTAAATGTATAGTCCTAAAGGCCAATCGCCAGTAAAGTCAGGGTACAATTAAGAAAAACGCTAGTACCGTAATAATGATTTAATTGGTAGAGGTAATCGCGGTAATGGGCGCACTTTTTTTGACAACCGTGTTCGCGGTAATAACAGCGATGCCGTAGAATGTATCAAGAAATTTAGTGCACAATATGTGAAATTCGTCGCACGAAACATAAAACTGAAGTGTAAACACCGTTGTTGATTTTATTTTTGGGAGTGAGTTGGTTACTCAAGATCGGAGAATAGGAGCCATAAAATCAGAGAATCAACTAGGGTATTTTTTCCCCCTATCGGTGAAACCGAAGCTGTCACGACTTCATTTTAAATCCGGCCAGGTGCTAACAGAAATTGTTTTGTATTAAAAAAAAATTCGGCGATGTAATTTGAAACAGCGGTATGCTGGCACTTTATTTGTTGTGGCTGCATTTCAAATTGTGAATCATTTACTAACCTTTTCGTTTAAATTTTGTTGGAAAATACAATCCTTGCAGTAGATTTTCAACAGGCAACAAGTAAAACCAAATAAAACGATCGGATGCGGCAGGATAAACCTTCTGAAGTTACAATTTCAATCGTGACTTAGGGAAAAACGAAGTCCATCAGTCCCAGGTAATGAGGTTATAACCTCAAATTAGGAAATTTGAGTGATTGTAAAATGTAGCCTAATTCATCGAATGTTCGTAAACGACAAATGTTGATTAGCTTTTTTTGTTTTGTGGAACTGTGACGTCATATGTGGCAGTTTAATCTCTAGAGTTGAGGGAGCCACAAGCGAAGTTTGTCCAGATTGAAGTTATGGAAACATTTTGTTCAGCTGTCATTGCGCCCTCGCAATTTTGGATGAAATAAACTTGCCTTAATAATTAATTAAGTTGGTTAAGCAAATTCAGTGGACGCTTAAGATCTGTTTCGTCCCTAAATGTTATGAATGAAGAAAACCCGAACTTTGTCAGTGACCCCCATTCTATTATAATTGTAACTGATTTTGATGGAGGTCAATCCAGTAAAACAAGTATTAATTGATCGCAAATAAAAATCTAGCGCGATTAAGAATAACGTTTCATGGCTTTAAAAATAAGATGATTCGTGTAGGTCTTCAGAAAATGAAGTCTGACGCCTCTCTTACTACTAAAAAGGAAATTTGTGACTAGTGGATAACACTTTTGCTGGTCCTTTTAAGCATTTAATAAACTATAACACCCAGGTTTGTTCACCACTTTTTTTTTGACTTGTTAATAAAATAAACCCAAGTTAATTACAAGTTACGTGAATTCATTGCAGACAGCAAAAGGACTAGAAACCATGAGGGTTAACAAATAAAGAAACGCATGGAATCCGGTCATTTTGTAGTTTGGTGACCCACTGATTTGTAGATTGGACATCCGGGTTTTCGTCCTACCACTAATGTATAGACCTTAAAGAGAGAGTTACCAATGTTACAAAGCCGTAGTTAAAGAAATGTCTTAGACTGCCCTTCAAGCATCCTTGACTTGACTTAAGCAAATAAGCGATTATTTAAAAGATCTGGACGCCAGCACCAAGCGGCTGATTAATATCACGCTGCTTAGGCGGATAAGAACAAAACTGATTACGAGAATGTTGAGCGAAAGTTTACGTTAATCGCACAAAGCAATAAATCAATATTTTTTTTTTATTAAAAGAACCATTTAATTCGTTAATGATTATGAAGTCGTTGGAAATTTTAAATAAATTCTTAACGGTAATTATTGTTATTTTTCGGATTTCTTTTTCTTCGACGGACAGTAACTAAAATCTAAGGAAATGAATTCATATGCAAACTTTTGGTCAAGTAGCCAATACAAAGCGGCTTTAAAACAAATTTCAGACATTGCGGCATTTTCAGCTATTTGCTAATTGAAAAATTACTTACCGATGTTGTATACTTGATAGCATTAGGAAGATTTGATTCGAGTTGTGGCATAATTATATTTTGAAATCAGGAACTAAACAAATTTTTTTTTTTTAACGAAACGAAGTAAACGTTAACACGCTTACAAGTCTAAGTTAATGAACAGGAAACATAATAAATTTGGGTGTCATTGGTTTAGTTGGGAACCTGTTGGTATTTTTCGTAAAACTATTTCCTTAACTGCCATGCTATGATTAGCCTAAGGGAAATGATCATAATTTTTTTTTTGGAACGGGTACTAACCTAATAGTAAAAGCTACCCTAGTGGGAAAACCACACGTCAGTAAAATTTTCAAGGCATTTATTATGCAGCTTTTTCATAAATTTTATCTATCAGACTTACAACTTGAACAAAATTAAGCAAATCTATCGATATCTATGCCAGTCAAATTATGGGACTTGGCGAAAAAATTCGGCACTACCGTTATCTTATTCTGATTCATGATTAATTTCGTCGCTAGAAAATTCCAAAATATTCGGGAACTACAGGAAGCTGGCATGAATGTCAATGGTAAAATCTTCATGAATGGCATCGAAATTTGTACCATCTGAGGAAGAAACGAACTTGTTAGAATGACCTATTAAATGATAAATTTGACTCCTGGTATGAACAATTCTTTTTTTTTTTGGCAACTTACGTGTGAATTCAACTTGAAAATGTCACCAAGCAAATTTTCTTCGAAATTGTGGTCTTCAGAATTCTTTTTTTTTTTTCACCTCTAAATTATTGACTGGTTGCACGAAAATGTCAGCTTAGAATAAATTGGAATTTTCTTGGAATGAATTTTTCCGGAAATACGCACGAGTCTCGTGGTTTTTCCCTAGGTAACGGATAAACAACCCTATGGGGGTGCGCTAAATTGCTCATTGCAAGCAATAGTTAAACAACCTTATTGTCGACAAGCTTATATAAATTTACCATTCCCCAGCAGCGTGAGTTACTGATTTTAATTCACGACCCATCGTGCTGTTGGTGTTAACTTTCTAAAACAAATATTTGAAATGAACAATTAAAGCTAATGCGTTTGTCGTAATTGACTCGCGTGGTTAGTGATATTTGAGAAACGATTGTTGGTTTTCTTTTGTTTTGTTTAATGGGTAACTAATAATCGATAGTTACAGTTTATAGTGAATTCTCATGGACTTGATTGTCTTTTTTTTTGACTTGGTATTGCACTGATTGATTGTGGTTATACAGTAATTATATGTTAAAAATCGTTTTTGCTTCTGCATAATGTAAACGAGCGCCACCGAAAAACGACTGCTTTCAAAAATTTAAAAATTTTTTTTCTCGAGGCACCCAAATGCCTCGCCGAGGCAAATCTCGCCGTTTTTGCAATAATGGTCCGATTCTTACAAACTCTTCGACATTTCAATAGCCTGTCCCAATACAAGACTCTTCGGGAAGCCCAAATCCGGACTTTCCATCTGAAAGACTCTCAAATCTACATTTGAAGATCGACTAAAACCACCAGCAGCGCTACTGCATCATGGCCGCCATTATTGTAATTTGTATTCATGTATTTTGATTTATCACTCTTATTTTCGGGCATAAAGCCCACAAACACTAGCTTGGTTGAATTTTAGGAGGAGCTTCCTCTGCGAAGGTACTGAACCTCGAGGATTTTACAGACAACAATTTTATGTGTGATATTTTTTATTGTGTTTGAACGATCGCAACTACTATGAAAAATTTCCACTTAGATCAAACATAGTCCTTTAACTTTAAGGTTAAAACCTCCAATTTAACTTCATGCGTTTTAGCATACAACTAAGCTAGACTATTTATTCATTTATTTAGCCTTTATAATAATCTTTTGCCCCCAGAAACGCTGCCATTAGTCCAAGTAATTAGACATCGGCATTCTGCCGGACACGAATTTTAGTGTATATATGTTTGTTTCAGTTCTCCTCTCAGCCCGACTGGACCCAACCAAATGCTACTGCTAGCTTGATATACTATTAAAACTAAAAGAATTCTTAAAAAGATCTGTTTCCAAGCAATTCCGTAAGTCAAACTGTGCAAAAACTTCGAATCTCCAATTTCCCCCCTCCCCCAGCCAAAACTAGTTGTGTATAACACTGCAGTTTACAGTTAAAGCTTATAAAATGTAATAGTATTGCTTTATGCATTACCCAAGCCAATGTATTAAGCTTTAACAAGAGCCTATTCACGTTACAAACATGTAAATATTCAATCCGTAGCCAATATTACAAAGTAAAGGTCTATTTCCCAATGTTCAATTGAGTAAAACTCAAAACAGGCCTGTCTTTTCCGTTTACATGTCCCTACTCCTTCAAACGGCTCTGCACCCAGTCCCTTTGTTCAACCGACTTCTCCTCCCACTTTCCATTGTTCTCGAGGCCCTCGGCCAATCAGACCCCCGCAGCTATCCTCAGCGTCCGCGCCTACTTCCGGTATTGTGTATAAAACCCCAGCCCCAGAACTCAATCG